>JAKUDI010001081.1:0-10205 GCA_022702515.1 Ilyophis sp. 1 JC-2022 | reverse complement strand
CAGTCCTTAAAAACAGGTAGCATGATTAAACTCATGCCCCTAAGTGAGTGAGAGAGGGCCGTCTGCCTGTACCTGCTCATGATACGTTTGTCACTTCCCCCACCCGATCTGAGCCAAACTTCTGCACAATCCACCAAAAATCTGGCCTATAAGGATTTCTGGAATGCATTTCTATATATTATTTTGCTTGTCCAAAGCCATTTCTATATATTATTTTGCTTGTCCAAAGCCATTTTTACCCACTCAGCGAGATTAAAATAATCCAAATTGGCTGCAAAATTGCCCAATCTGGCAACGTTACTATGCTGCGTAGGATCCGGATCAGGAAGAGCGCCATCACTGTTTTCGGCTTTTTGATGTTGAAAATCCATCGTTTGGTGTGGTTTGGCTTCAATGGCACAAATTGAATTCACTGACGCTGCATAGAACTTAGAGCAGGGGTGTTAAACTCCAATCCTGGAGGAACACCTTTTCTGCTGGTTTTCAGTGTGTTTCAGCACTAGGGATTAAGTAATTGATTGGCCTAAATCCACACAACTTGTTTAATTTAGATGAGAATAAAGTGCCACAAATGCTTTTTAGTTTTAGTTTGCAATTAAATACTGACAGCTACATATGTTAAACGGGTAAACCTATCCATTTCCTGGATCATAAATGTCATGTCCACAAGTGTGCAAAATCTGAGGGTGATATGCAGAACTACTAGATGATGCAAGATAATAATACCTTTATTTATATAGCACTTATCAAGCAATACAGCACAAAGTGCTTTACAACACAACAAGAGAAGTAAATAAACAACAAGGTGCATAGTTAAAAAAGTGGATGACACAATAAAAAAAAGTTTCAGAACAATTAACTACTCTAAACATGATTCAAAGCCCAACAAACTAATAATAAAATAATAATAAAAATTAAAACAGATTAAAAGCAATTTTATAAAAATGTGTCTTAAGTAATTTCTTAAAAGAGGACATTGACACAGCTGATCTAATTTCAGAAGGCAAGCTGTTCCAGAGCCTCGGAGCCTTGACCGAGAAGGCACGATCCCCTCTCGTTTCAACCTAGACTCTGGAACAGCCAACAATCTCCTGTCAGAAGACCTCAATGTGCGGTTTGTCTTATAAGGTGATAAAAGCTCACATATGTATGCAGGTGCTAAGCCATGCATAGCTTTATAAGTCAATAACCCTAAAAGCAATTGGTAGCCAGTGCAAGGATGCCAAAATTGGGGTAATGTGTGTTCTCCTATCTGTCCTAGTTAGTAGCCTAGCAGCGGAGTTCTGCGCCACCTGGAGTCCAGCTATAGCATGACGGCTCAGGCATGAATACAAGGAATTGCAGTAGTCTAGGCGTGATGACACGAAGGCATGTAAGATTTTCTCTGTGTCTTTGAATGATAACATTTTTCTGACTCTAGATATATTTCTTAATTGGTAAAAGCACGTCTGGACTGATTTATTTATATGTTGCTCAAAATAGAGATGTTGATCAAAGATCACACCAAGATTTCTAGATTCAGTTTTTACATTTTGGGCAAGAGAGCCAAGATTAGACTGAATAAAATCTGAGACATGCTTAGGGCCAATAATCAAAACTTCCGTTTTCTCCGTGTTGAGTTGGAGGAAGTTTTGAGAAAGCCAGCTCTGGGCATCATTAAAACAGTTCTGAAAAAGTGTCAATTTGTTAAAATAATTCGGTCTAACTGACAGATATAGCTGCGTATCATCGGCATAGAAATGAAAGGAGATATTATGGTTCTGAATAATTTGGCCAAGAGGTAGCATATAAATGGAGAACAAGATTGGGCCAAGGATCGAGCCCTGGGGAATGCCACATTTTAAAATTGCTGAAGAGGACTGAAAATCACCCACTAAAACTGAAAAAGTTCTGCTTGCCAGGTAAGAGGCAAACCAGTTCAGAGCAATACCAGAAACACCAATCCAATTTTCAAGTCTATTTAATAGAATTGAGTGGTCAATGGTATCAAATGCTGCACTGAGGTCCAACAGGACAAGGATGGAGCTATCGCCAGAATCCGCATTTAGTAGCAGATCATTTACCACTCTTAGGAGTGCTGTTTCAGTGCTGTGATGTGCCCGAAAACCGGATTGGAATTTCTCAAAGAAATTGTTATTGTTCATTACAGAATTTAGCTGTTTTGAAACCACTTTCTCTAGTACTTTGGAAAGAAAAGGCAGCTGTGGAATGGGTCTAAAATTGTTTAAAACAGAAGTATCTAAATTTGCTTTCTTAAGAAGAGGCTTGACTGTTGCACATTTAAAATAAGAGGGTACACACCCATTAGCCAATGAACTATTAACAATATAGGCAGTGTACCCTGCTGTCCCTGAGTGTCTCCAAATGTATCCAAAATGGCTCAATTGTGCACTGCTATAGATCATAAAATAATGACAAAACATCAGATCAACTGTTTTGACTCACTTTAGCATAATTCTCAAGTGGGAATCTTTTCATCAGTATAGGGGGATAAACACCTATCCAAAGCCTGTCATAAAATGCATAAAATATGTTGTGTCCATTATAAAACATATACACATTCATACTCAGTCCAAGAAAAATGTTATATTCATCTAGCACATTCAATTTGAATGAGTATTTCCCATTCCCTAAGTGACAAGTATTGCCATACCATGTATACAGTTTATATTATGTACAATAAGATTGCAATAAGATTCCACCATCAGGAAAATGCTGACAATGTCAGGGCAAATCAAACATAAAACATGATTTAGCCACCTATGAACGCTTACACTACAGTATGTGAAATGCGCACAAAATTTAAAAATAAAAATATCGAACATATGGCACAACACTGTGGCGGAGTGGAAAAACTAACATACACAAAATATCACAAGCAGTAACGTTAATACTTACATTTCGAGGAGGGAATGCCCCTCATGCATATCCTTCAGGCATATTCTCAGACAGAATCAATGCTATCTTGGTAACTATGGTATCTTCTGTTATGACCACCACTCCCAAAATCCATGTAAGCAGGTAAGGATTTTCTCTTGCCTTGCTGACGAGTTATTAAATTAGTAAAAACTTGCGAAAATAACAGGAAACAACCATTACCCCTCGGCAAGCTAATGTACATTCTAAATTGTAAAACTAAACTGATAAAAGTAGAAATGCTGTTACGCCCGGCTGTAATGTATTGTTCAACGCATCCAATAAGACATTGCAAACACCATTGCTAAGGTTATCATGTCCTATATTGGATAAAAGAATCGTGAAAGAAACCTAAATTAACTGGATTAAATGAGACCAATTTGCAGAGTGTGGGGGGTATTACGCATCTATATTTCAGATGGTGTAATAGCATTATAAAATGTTTACTTCACACTGATTGTCCCAGACAATAAATGACCACTGCATTTTGAAAGGGACATCTCTATGCGTAAAAGCAATGGTAGGATTGGATATTTATTTAATATTTACTAGTAGATATTGATAGTAGAATGACATGGTATAATTACACAGGAATTTCACATGTTTATTTAGCAATTTGAGTGAGCAGGGCTTTTCACTGATTTTTTTGGCATACAATCGGGCTATTGTTGCTATGACGGAATACAAATTTTACGTGATGAAGAAATATATGAACACACACATAGACGCTATTGTTAGCTGCTACGTTATGAGAAGGATGTGCTTTGATCTGTTTTGTAGTTGCATCAATAACCTTTGGTATGCACTTATTTTATGTTGCTTTCGATAAAATCATCTGCCAAATGATTGTAATGTAATTGTCCACTATGAGTTTGTTGTTTCCACTCAAAGTTTGGTTGCAGGATAAATTAATATCTGAGTTGAGCAAAATCTTGGCGCAGGTGCCATGGCCACTAGGGGATCTGCGTGAAGGTGTTAATTAGCTACTGGTTGAAAGTAAACTGCTTTAGAGTGAGATGACTATAACCTGCCTGGAAAGAACAGGACATCAGGACATAATCATTTAGGATAATTCCCATTGATCCAAAATGATGTGAGAGCCTTTCATTTAATTCTCAGAATTGTTCAGACGGGTTCCTATAATTCACCAAGGTTGTCTGTTATTCTTGTCTCTGAAATCCAGGCTTTACACTGTACATGAATCCAATTATTCATGGAAGATGTGCAACTATCTGGATCTAACAATCTTTGGTTTGAAAAATGCACAGAATGCAGAGATCACGTGAAAACGTGCATATCAACTAACTGAACCTCTTACTATTCTGCAGAGAAGTTGAAGCATCAGTTTATATGGATTTAGCTGTGTGGACAAATGTTTTTACAAGAACCACAAATGTTACATTTAAATGTAAGTGATAGCTACTAGTGGACAGTTATATAATTTATAATTTGTTTTAAAACACCAAATGCTGACAGTTTCTGAAGCTTTTCTACAGCAAAACCTGACCACTTTATTATCTGTCTTCAAATAAAACAAGAGACTATGACAGATTTGAAATATATTTGAAAACCCCATTTCTGTTGGACACAGAATTATTAGATGTTTTAAGCTCTTAATAAAATGTATTATAGTCAATGTTTTAATAATTTAACTTTGCTGGTAATTGAAAGTAGCTTGCAAATAAAATGTGCATCTTTGTTTTATGAAGTCATTGTAGAAGTGTGTATTCTTTTCAAAAGCTTATTCAGATGAGAAATAAAATGCAATCCAAGTTTCACCAATAAATGTTTTACTAACAGACTACTGTAATTCAGTTGCTCTTCGAAAATTAAAAATTATTACAGTCCTTACAGATTCCATTTGGCTTTGGTGACAACCCAGTTTAAAAAAAATAAAAAATATTTTTGAACCTCTGCCACAGTACAAGGGGGGTAGGTATCTTATTTGTATCAATCATTAAGGGCCATATACACTCAGATATTCAAACTTACTAAAGCACATTTGGCTAAGTCAAAGTTGCACATGTTTTCTATGCTGGAATTCACAACTTGCACACCTGCTTATCTCTTTGTTATTGGGAGGTACTTCCTTGCACACAGACAATGTGAATTTGTTCAGGCTCAGACAAACTCAAGATGTTTTTGCTCATTTACTATATGATAGTATTGCAAATATAAGTCCTCACCGTAAAGCTGAAAGTAGGCCCTGCTATATTATGTCTTGATTTACAGCCCAAGTTTTGCTTACATTTGACAAATGTGATGAGTGCATTCTCCTTGTGCTCCCCGTGGAAGACGGGTGTTGAAATGAGAGCTAAGCTACTCAAGTCCAAATATACTTAAACTGCCGAGTTTGTAATTTTGGAATTAAGTTGTCTCCAGTTTGAATAGGCTCTGAAAAGCATGGAGTGTGACAGCACAGCTCATTAAACCATCCATTATGTGGGCTATCTTTGTCGGTAAACATTTGTAAAACTCCTCTCAAACATAACTGTCAGTTGCTTTTCCCTCCACTTGTAGGTATGATGGATAATGCTCGTTTACCAAATTCTCTTTTCTTGGCATTCCCCATAGCTGATTTTCTGAAGCTGCATACATTAAATTTTTTAACCGTACCCAAAGGACCAGAGTATGAACATATGAAGTGATACTCCAGTGATGGTTCTCTCAGATATTCTGGCTTGCTACATTGGAAGACTTTTGAGAAGCAGGTTAATGTCCAGTGCACGGCGGGCAATGGCACTCCTAACTAAATATAACTATACACTGTAAAGGATGTTGCCTTATTTAGTACAGCCTATACACTTGTATTAGTTCATATTTATTAATGTTTGTGTGTTACTTTTTAATAAGTGATCGCTTCTCCAGTTTTCTGAGAGAACTGCTTTAAAATGGATCCTAACACATGGCAGGAATTTCCAACGGGAGTAACATAAAATTATGTAATTTGGTATAGGCTATACTTTGAAAAAAAAAAAAACTCTGATAATAACTCAATTTAAAGTTTGAAGACAAACGTACACACTGGCACTAAAACCCATTTCGAAAACCATTTTGGCTCCTTTAATACCATCAAATCCACACTGTCAGGGGTTTCAAAAATGTTTTATTTTAAAACCCCCTTGGAGCTAGGCTCAGAAAAGTTTTGAAAACACTTAAAACTGGTTTTAGCTGTGAATGTGTACAGGATTGGTTGCCAAAACCTATGAACGGAATAAATTTGCTTGCGTCATGAATAAATGGCATACAGTTCCATTGGTGGTAGTCGCGAGTTCCGTGGGAATTTCAAACATTTTCACAAAGTTCATTTGACAGTTGGACATTTGCTTATTATTATATATTATTTTATCTCTATTTACGGCTGCCGATCGTAGTTCAACTTGAAAGGAGGAGGAGACATCTACAACACTTAGAGGGAAGGGTCACTGCAAATCAATACAAAGTTATTCTGAGTGATCACCTTCATCCTATGATGAAACATTTCTATCATGAAGGGAGTGGTCTCTTCCAGGATGACAGTGGCCCCATCAATAGGGCATGAGGGGTCATTGAATCGTTTCATGAGAATCACATGCTATGGCCTTCGCAGTCACCAGATCTCAACCCAATTGAACACCTATGGAGATTTTGGACCAACGTGTTAGACATCGCTCTTCACCACCATCATAAAAACACCAGATGAGGGAATATCTTTTGGAAGAATAATAATAATACTAATAATAACTTTATTTGTATAGCACCTTTCATACAGATTGCAGCTCAAAGTGCTTAACAGAAAAAATCTAAACAAAGGCAAAAAACGGAAAAGCACAGCAATCATAATCAGTTATAAAGGTTTAAAACATAGAAACAAGAAGAATAAAACAATGTTTATTGAAATGGAAACATGAATAAAATATTTAGTTTAAAATTAAATATTTAGTATAAAGGAGTCAATGAGTAATGAGTCAGATAAATCAATAAGTAAAATAAAAGATAACAATAAAAAATGTACAATAAAAAACAATAAAATAAAAATATGAAAAAGTATCAATGGGGGGAATAAAGATTAATTAAAAGCCAAATTAAAAAGGAAAGTTTTGAGCTGCTTTTTAAAATGGCCAACTGAATCTGCTATTCTCTTGTTTTGTGGGAGAGTGTTCCAGAGTTTTGGTGCAAAGGAATGGTGTTCCATCCCTCCAGTAGAGTTCCAGAGACTAGACCTCTGCTAGTCTAGAGGTGTAGAATCCATGTCAAGGCGCATTTAAGCAGTTCTGGCAGCTTGTGGTGGCCCAACGCCTTACTAAGACATTGTGTTGGTTTTCCCTTTAATTTGTCACCCATCTGTATATTACTCTGTGTATATACTATTTTTGATATGATAACTTAGACATGGAGGGGTTGTTTCTTCATGCTATCCAAGTAGAGGAATTAATAGTAAATTTAACTGTCTGACATAGCTTGCACTGCTCAGTAAAATGTATGCATCTGCAATTCTTGTTATCTTGTTTTTTCCACTGACAAGATACAATGTGCACATCGGTACCAGACAGTGAGACGAATAATGTCTTTTGTTGATCAGTACTTACCCCACCTGCCACAATCTCCCATCCGAGCAATCCATCAACATTTGAATTGCAGGAGGAGTTCACAGTTATCTGCGCCGTTTATGCCAAAACTGTCTACCTTGTGACCTGTGTCACAGTCTATCATGCTACGGTTGTATGTCATGGTAAAGGAGCAAGGTGAAAAATGTTGAGCCAGTGTATTAACTATACACATTTTGTCAGTTGTAGGAAAGAGCCTGTATGGCTTATTGCTATATTTATTCCCATTCATCTGTATTTTGTCACTTGCCTCTGCACAGGCAATAATTGGCTTGTGATGTCAAATATATTTAAGAAAAAAATAGAAGTCTGTGGTGAAAAGAAAAAGTAAAATTCTAAATGTTATGGCATCTGTATCTTCAGCCCACTGGATCCATAAAAGGGTTAAAGTTTAAAATTCATTAATGTGCATTTTCAGATTCCACTGTGGACCACAGATGACAATATATTCAGTCTAAATGCATAAAGCAAATTTGTGTTTAAGGGTTATAGTTTAAAAAAATAAAATAAAAAGAGAGAGTTTGAGTATAAAACAGAAGCAGCTAATTGGCCTCAGAAGAACTGATGTGTGTAATGAGCTGGGAAGACATTTACTTTTATTCAGCTGTAATTCTGCAAGCAGAGATGGAACCTCGGCCAGATACTCTGTCCTTTTGAACTGATGTATGCGTTTCAGAGATTGTGTCTTTCATAGGGTCATCTTTTACAATATTTGCCCCAAATTTGTTTTATAATACCCGTCAAACCTTTATGATGTTGCATCAGGGCCACTGTACATTGTGAACAACGTGAGGAAATTCAGGGAGGGATAGCAAACATGAAGAGATTAACTAAAATTCTGGAATTACTTTTAGCTCTGTGTTGTTTCTTACCATCTATAACTGATGCAGATTTAATGTAACTAAACATTATTTGAATTCAAACTGCTTCAATTAATGTTGTTTTCTGTTCATGTTTTTTCGGCCTCAGTTCAAGCTGAAAGTGCTAACGGCATCATATTTGTTTCTTAATAAAACCATGAAGAACAGACATGATACAATGTGAAATACAAGTGTCCACAGGGAGGTTATTCAATATGGAATAGAGAATGCATGACTTTTTTTCTTCTAATGCATTTGCAGGGCATTGTGACTCCAGCAGAATAATGATTCTCTTCAGCAGTACAATTTCTGTACATGATTTATTAACTTATCCCATGCTAAAAACCAAGTGGAGTAATATCAAATTACTGTATTCTTGAATGTTGGCATTAATATTGAAACATTTCATATCACATTCTATGAGTTTATTACTTTTCCAGTGTCGCCTCGCATAATAAATTGTACAGACTAGTCATAGTAATGCGATCGATTTCCAAAAGCGTTTGCTTGTCTTGATTCCTCAATCAAAATGTCTACACTTCTGTCACGGTTTGACAATCCTTTTATTCCATCTCTGTATTTATGGCTCTTGAGTCGTGAGCTGGCGTTCCGGTTTCACATTCGCGTTCCGGTTTCACATTCTCCGTCCGCCCCGTGTTTTTCCCTGCTCCCGGTCATTACCTGGCGCACCTGTTCCTGGTTTCCCGTGGGCTATATAAGCATGCTGTTTCCACATTCCGGTGCTTGTGTGTGTTTGTTTGCCACTTTCACCAAGCCAGGTTAAGGTATAGTCGGGAGACTGAATTGTTGTCTTTGACAGTAACTCAGGAACTTCCTAGAGTTTAGGTTAGATTCCTTTCTACTCTAGTTTCTGTTCGTTTATCTCTCCGTTTATTTTGCCCGTTTGTCGGGTTACCATTGTTTTGCGATTCTCCTTGCCTCTGTATTGTATTATCTGACTAGTGACAAGATAGAGGTTTGCTACCTGCTTTATTTTTTCTCTCTACTCATTTCTGCGAGTTTGCTCATCTATTTGGGTTGTTATTATTTTGGCTTACACCGGGATACTCTTTTTGTTCTTTGTTCTTTTTACAAATTTTGCCCAGAGCCATTGGGTCGTTTAGTTTTGGGTCAACTACGGGATTATTATCCCTTCCCTTTATTTCTCAGCTCGAGTCTCGTCCTGTTTTATAGGGACATTTAATTAAGTTTGTTTTCTACGGGAGTTTTATTCACGTTTTTCTTTATTTTCCTTTATCTAGTGGTTATCCACGTTTTGTGGATTACTTTCTGAATCCTTTTCAGTCACATCTGGTCCTCCTACCCGACCCCCCTGACAACTTCACATCTCGCAATTGTTTCCACTCCACTAACTGATCAAAAATAGGACTTACATTATAAAATTGAATCTTCATATTGCAGATCAATGTCAATGGCACACATGCATACCATGCTTATACTTTATTTTCTTTATTTTTCAATTGCATCAGTTCTGCAGTGGATAAAAATCTGCAGTGTTTTAGCTGGATTAGCAGGCAATGGATGACTGAATGTGTGGTTCCCAGTAAGCTTCTCCCCAGAACGGTTTGGAAATCAATGAAGCAAGAAAGAAACTCAGCCTATGTGCATTTTACAGTGCCTTTTTGTGTTAAGAATGCTGTAATGTCAATACCAAAAAGGCTGCTTAAGTAGTGCTCCCTTGAGTCTTATTACTACTCTAGCAGCTGTCATTGGAAGATATGGTGTTGGGGTCTGAATCTGTATGAGAAATCTCCAAGGAAGAGCTGAAATATGCCCTGCAGCCCTGCTTTATGAAACCCCCATAATTGCCTTAAAAAGCATC
>JAKUDI010000108.1:0-25000 GCA_022702515.1 Ilyophis sp. 1 JC-2022 | reverse complement strand
TGAATGCTGCATAACTAACTGGAAATTTTTTAATTTTTTTTAATGACCTGTTCTTTATTTGTATGTTGGTGTGCTCCCTCCTACTGCAGGGATGGCAGTCCCCAGGGTTCCCAGTTTCAGTGGCCTCTTCCTTCAGCAGTACTACTGCAGGCAGCAGCAGTAGCAGTGATGTCTGCTCTCCACTCTCTGGAGTCCAGCCCACACAGGCACCACCACAGCAGGCCAGCAGGTCAGAGGAAACAAGCATTTGAATTGGCATGCACACACACACACACACACCAGACCTGGGTAATATACAGTCAAGCCGGAAAGTCTGAATACCCTTTTCACCTTCTCCACGTTTTATTAAATTACAGACATATTCTACAATAGATTGAGTTCATTTTTTGTCTCAAAATTCTACACAAAATAGCCCATAATGAAAAAGTAAAAACATGTTTTTAGAAATCTTTGCAAATGTATTAAAAATCTAAAACTGAAATCTCTCATTTGCATAAGTATTCATACCCTTTGCTTTAACATATTTTGAAAGTATCATATTTAATATTTGGTTGCATATCCTTTGCATGCTGTTACTTCCTGAAGTCTGTGACCAATCAACATCAAAAGACTCTTGATATCTTATTTTCAGGTACTTTTACAAGCGATACTATAACCTCTCTGCATTTGAACTGATCTCTATGAGAATTGGGGGGTGAGACTAGATTCAGCTGTAAATTACACTGGTACAGTATGGAACACATGACTGGCGAAATGGCTGTACGTCATCAAGGGTCTAAGGTATCAAACGAGCTCCAAACCATCACTCTGCGGCCAGATATGGAGTAGATGTGGATGGATCCCTTTAAGGGTTGTTTCTCCTGACTTTTTCCCCCATAGAGTTCTATAGGAAAATGAGTCAGGAAAAATAACCCTTGCAGTGATCCATCCACATCTACTCCATATCTGGCAATATATTTACAGCTGAATCTAGTCTCACCCCCAATTCCCATAGAGATCCATTCAGATGCATTCTTAAAACATGTTTTCACTTTGTCATTATGGGCTATTTTGTGTAGAATTTTGAGACAAAAAATGAACTCAATCTATTGTAGAATATGTCTAATGTAATAAAACGTGGATAAGGTGAAAGGGGTATTCAGACTTTCCGGCTTGACTGTACATACTTGAAATACTTTAACCCTTTAGATGCCATTCAGATCTGATGACTTCATGCAGGTCCTAAAAATAAAAACAGGTTACAAAGCAAAACATCTAATTTCATATGAAAAAATAATTTTATTCTGAAATTGTGTTTTTTAAATTATTTTTATTTTTTATTCATCAGGAATTATACTGGTGGTTAGGATTTTTAAAATTACAATAATTATTTGGCCCAGGTCTGGCAAACACACACACACACACACAAATGCACACAGATGTCCCCAAACATGCATAAACATACTAAATTTCACCCCTTTCTACCTTTTCTCTCGTTAGTAACAATGAAGCCCATCTACTCCCAGCTTCTCCCAGTGAGAGGGAGATAGCTGTACCTGTAAGAACATTACTATGTTGTCACAATGTTTTCACAGCATACGTGAAACCTTCCAAACATGTAAGAAAATGATCCCTTTCTGAACTTGCAGGAAATAAACTGCACTCTTTTCCTATTGGCTGGCTATGCAAAGTATGGGAGACCCTATGCCTGGATACGGTCTAATCATGAGCGCCTGGTGAACATTGGAGGAACTGACTCGATGGTTAGAGACACACCCATGAAACTGAAGTCAATCACAGACTGGGGCTCAAAAGGTACGTCAGTCATTTCGGAAACATTTTGTTCAGTTTTGTCTTGTTTGGGCCCTTCTTCATTTGATTTCACTCACCTTTTCCTCAAATTGTCTCTGATTAATCCAAGTCTAATTCAACGGGAAATGTTTTTCCAAGTTGAAGATATAGTTGCTTACAATGTAGAATATACATATCTAGGATGTTCTAACTTGATAATCCCTGCTGCAAACTCACTTCAGTTTACCAAATTTAACATGGTTTCTGTTTGTGTTGAGCACAATCTTTTTAATTCATGTGAAATGTTGCAACAGACCCAGTGTGCAAGTTTTGTTTTTAAATAGTTTATAATAATTACACTTCATCGACTAACCTTTCTTTGAACAGAATACCAAGCGTTTAAAAACAGCCATGCCCATATTTCCATCTTGGCACTGTAACACAGCCAGCAGTAAAGCTAAAGACGAATGGCTGAGCTGTGACAATTCCTTCCCGCCACTTCTCCTCTTGCAGGAACAAGGGTGTGGGATGTAGTGAGTGAACTAGTGTGTCTGTGTACCATTCCTCCTCCTGCCAATCCTTTCTCCTTGGACATGCGCTACCTTCAAACACTTCCCCTCTCTGAGAGATTCCTCGTCTCAGGGGCTCTCATAAACTTCCTGGAAATGCTTGTTGTCAAATGCAGCCAGGAGGAACAATTCTACAGCAATGGTGGGTACAACTGGCATTTAGAAATCATTAACCTTTCTCACTTTATGAGTATTACTCAGCGCAGTACAACAGTACTTTTATGTATTCTCAAACATGCACACATAGCCATGGTAACCATTATTATTGAAGACCTATCCTCTCATGATAATCGATGGTCTTACAAATTAATTTCAGGACACCTATGAAATTAGAACATAATAAACTAATAAAACCTAGCTACTCTTGCAACGCAACTAATAGTCATATACTCCGGATACTTGTGTCATGACATAAATCTTTCTCATGCAGTTGTGGAGGAGGTGGATTCCCTGAGGCGTCTCCATGTACAGGCCCTCAGGGAGGTGCAGCACCTACGAAGCGAAGCCCTGACTGTGGAGCAGGGTCCGCCTGAGGAACAGTGACACAGGCAACGCCACAGGCCTCTGGGGGGAGATGGGTAGGGGTGCGGGAGTAATCGGCAGTTAGCGGAAACACTGGATGACAAATTAAGCCATTCAGACTAGCTCTTTAAACAAGGAATGGAGGTGGTTGAGTTTGTGAGAATATGAATACCATTAACTGAGAATAAATATTGCGGTCCAAGTGTTAAACATGTTTACATCCCTTATTATACTTCTTTTTACAGGTTATATAAATTGATGTGTTCTGTCCTATTCAAAATTGTTTGAATTGTCTATATGAAAGTGGATGACTGGGTAAACGTGTGAGCCAGATACAAATATCTCTCAGGCCAGAATGTTCCAACTCCTACAGGCCAGGAGCAAAAAGGGAACACGTTCGACCTTTTTATCGAATGAGGTTGTCCTTGATACTGCACACGTTTGCACAGTCCCTCTTATGAGGTATAAAGGATCTCTGAAAATAATGCTTTTTTTAGTACGGTGTTGACTGTCAGCAGACGTGCTCTTTGCAGAAATAAAGACCCTTATAACTGGATCTGGTGTGTGTGTTTTCCTGACTGGATTGCCTCCATTACAAGACAAGGATGGATTTTTCATTCTCAACCCAACAAGTGGATGTTCATTTCAAGGTGTTATATGTCCCAATGACTTAAATCTGAAGATCTACCTTAGAGTAACTACACCCACTGCCTCAGGCTGTGGGTGCACCTACTACACAATTTAGAAAAATACTTTGTGGGCGGAGCGAGAGAGAGGGGTGGGGGGCGGAGGAGCTGTGTCCATCGTCATTTGCATAAATTAATGGACATCACGATTGGGGCGGGGGCAGTGTGGGGAGCAGAAAGGAAATTTCAACCATTAGGGGCAGCACAAAGATGCTTTTCTACCAGTTTCTTATGACATACAATATTATTTCAGAATTGTTGAAATAACAGAATGCATGAATAGGTTTCATTCTAAGGTAGGCATACAAACATTTTTACAGCAAAAAAAAAAAAGTGATCTAGAGTGTAGTTCCCTTTAAAAGGGAAAAAGAACAATTAGTGCTACTGATTAGCCAGACTGTCTTCACACCTGACGCCCAGGTAAAGGGAGGGTGGAAAACCAGCAGGTCTCGGACCTTGGGGACCGTGATTTGAATACCAGGGGTATAGAGTGATTAGATTTTTCTGCCTTTAAGTTATGTAAACTTGCTTTCTGCATACAAGCAGGCACTCTCTCAAAAACACACACAATAGCCTTGATTACTGTATAAAAATTTACTGTTTCATAAAATGCATATTTAAACATGTATTCAACACATATAAAACATGAGAACATCAACATTTGTAAACATTAAAAACCTTGATGCAGGCAATTACACTCCACAATAGGAGTGCCGTTTATAGCATGGGATACATTTTAATTAAAAAAATAATTTAAAATGTCTTTAAAATAAGCATTACTTTATTCGCAATATTTCCCAGTCAGAAAAAAATGTTATTTATAAGACACCATAAAGATGTACACTGTATTGATACAAGCTATTGCCCCTAGATAACGGCTTGTATTACACTGACGATGGGCCCAGCCAAAGAAAAGCTGCTTTTAACCAGTAAACATGCCCAATTCCACCTCCACACATTTTAAATACTGTCCAACTACCTTGAAAATAATAATTCCAACGTATTGCTTTAACCCAAATAGAACATGAATGCTGAACTGACTTTTGCAGGCCCAGTGGTTGCCTCCCAAGCTCCATCACTGCCAGGAATTAGCCATAAAAGTGGCACGAGTAGACAATTTTTGGAAAATGAATACACCAGGAAGCATGCAGTTATTCAAGGGAAACAAGCAGGCATCTAAACCAACCTCAGTGGAATGCAGGTGCACAACAAACATTCCACACAGCTTTACATCCTGAACACAAGTCAAGCTGATAAGAATAACTTCCCAATGCAAGAAAACAAAAACCAAATAACAAATGCAAGATGATGCAGTGGCACTGAGATAGTGTCAACACAGTAGACAAGGGTACTGGGTTTTAAGTCAGGCTTAACTGGGTATATACACCAATATAATTACACCATTTAAATAAATAACAAAAAAGCAAAGAACCTGTGAAACAATGTTAGGTCTCCATCAACTTTATATACAAAAACATCTTTAAAAAAATAATAAAAATACAAATTTTAAACTTTAAACTCAATCAGGTTATTTAAGGACCAGTGCAGTGTGGCATGAAATGGTACTCTTCGATCTGATGCTTAGCCTGTATTCCTTCTGTCCACTTTTAAATTGTGATCTAAAATGTTAACTACAGTATATATGTCAATACCCAAGTCATTACAGTTGTGTTCTCAGTGTGCTCAGTGTGCTCAGTGCGACGGTGCTTACTGCTCACTCCACCCCTGAACCACAGCTCTTCCAAAGCACTGGTCTGTTTTCATACTGCCCTCTGTCACCTTACAAAACATCCCTGTGCATCCCGAGGAAGAGCTGAAAGCTTATAAAATCAAACGATACTTAAAAAAATTAAATAAAATAATAATTCTGTGGAATCTGGCTGTCTGTGACTATAAAGAATATTTTTATAAATTAAGGTTTGCCAAGTAATATCCCCGTCTGACCTTCAATCCCATGTTGTACTCAAGTCCTTGCACTCCCTACTAGGGAATGCACTCAGTGTGGTAGAGATTACTGAGAAGTCTGACGGCACTGTTTTGGTCAGATAGCGGTCCAAAGGCTGCTCAGTGGCAGTATCCACCTTGCTGGGAATCTGGGAATTTGAGCCACATTTGCAGCTTTGGAAGAGTACAGAAAGTCTTGTGTAATTCCACTGTGGTCCCCACCCACCCCAAAATCCATGGGGCAGATGTCCTGGGGGTGGGGGGCAGGTGGGCTGATGCCCAGGTTTGTGCTAGAGCCCACCATCAGAGGCAGAGCCCCTCCTCGTAATTCCTCGGAAGGGACTGCGGGATACCGAGCTCCTCTTCCGCCAGCGAACTGTCACAGAAACAGCGGACATGGGTTTAGTGGGACAGGTTCGCACAGACTTGTTCCTCACACACTTATCCAATTAAGACTTAGAAAAGAATTTGTAATATTCTGACATAAAATTCACTCCTTTTAGATGGCAATGGACGTACTTTCACTTCACAGACACAAGACATTGAAATATATACACGTTGTGTGCTGAAGAAATAAACCCAGTGTCTGCAGCAGTTCTATAGCTTCTGATAGAAAAACGTTGGAACGTCCAAGCGTGCTCGTATACAACCCCTGCACAGAGTGCAAGCCACTGTGAACAGGAATCGCTCGAGCAACAAACACTGCGATCCTCTGTGACTCAAATCCCTCCCAAATAATACTCAGGCAGTGTGCAGCAAATTGTTGGTACTGGCACGTGCTGCCAAGACCCAGTCAAAATTTTTTTTAAATAAAATTGGCTAGAGAACTACAGGCTCCCTCCAAAAAGCCCAGACTACTCCCATGGCCAATGGCCTTCACTTTCCAAAACCAATCGCCAAACACCCTTACCTTTCCCAAGACTGGCCGGCAGCGTAGAGCTTCTCAATGGGGTGTTGTTAGAAGCTGGTAGCTCTTCCCCCTTGGCCCATGGTCTCTCTCCTTGAGTGGGTGCGGGTCCATCCTGCCAGTCGTTGAGCGCCCTCTGGAAGGAGTGTGCAAGGCAGGCGGTCATGTCCTTGGCACGCTCGGCACGGCTGCACCAGAACACCCTGCACTGTAGCTGCTGTCCGTGCTGCTTGCAGATGTACAGGAAGACGTTCGGGCGGGTCGTGTCCGCTGCGCAGTACGCGATATCCTGCAGGTACGTCTTGGTCAGCTGCCGGCCTGTGCTGATCTCCTTTACCTCCACATAGCGTGGGCGCACCACCAGGGCATGCTCCTTCCTCAGCTTGCCCGGAGCACCAGCCAGCAGACAGCTGATGGCATCTTGGGCCTGGTCCCGGTCCAGGGAAAAGATTTTCACTGTGCCCAAGTAGTGCACCTTGAAGAACGGATCGCCGTGGGACAGGCTTTCGGTGCGGTCACGGCGGAAGTGACGGCGGATCACGGCTGGAGAGTTCTTCAACGTCTGCATCAGGTGAAACGTGCCCAGAGACATGGTCGGCTCAGATGAGTACAGGCGAGCCAAGGCAGACTGTCACAGGTGCACTGTATGGGATTCCTATCCTGTGAAATTGCTTGGTCTTCCTGCTTATCCTGTATCCAGTCCCCCGCAGAGTTGCATTCACTTGCCAGACCTGAGACAATAAAGCAAAGGGATTCCATTAGCCCAGTAGTTTATCTTAAAAGCTAAACACTAAATACGGATGCTAAGCACACTTTCTCTATACTGTGCGCACCAAGTCCCATGGTAGCAAGGCACAGCGATGCATACAAGAAAGTAAACATGAGTATTCCGTTAATTGATAGTGAATCTCAAAGTAGATCCTACATTAGTTCATTTGTAAATCTGCACAATCATTAATTGCATTACCATTACTAAATATGAATTAGCAGGCTATAACAGCCAGCCCAGCACTGGATTTGCAACATAGCTCTTGAACAGTATTTGCCCCCAATTCAGTAGTAATAATCAAACTTTACAATTTATTTTGCTGATTGTTCAATATGGAGCTGTGGCCATAGTGGGAAGGTTCAGTGATAAGCTTCAGAGTGCCGTCAGGTTTCTGCCGTTCCAAAGGGTAAAGGGACTATCGCACCGACGTGTCGAGGCCTCTGCAGACTGAGCAGTCCGTGTGACTACGAACGATGGCCGACTCAGAAAACCCAACCAGTCATCCATATCATTCTTTATATATCATTCTTTAACGATTCTAAATGAGCACGGCCATTTCATGCCACAAAGGTCTTGTGAATTAGAGCATTGTCTTGTATTATTATTAATTATAGGACTACAAAGACTCTTTTGGTATTGTGTGCTAAACGGGATTAATCAAAGTGGCGCATGGGTAGGCAGTTCCATTATGGAAAAATACAGCAACGTGAGTGACGTGAGTCATCTGCGGATCAGTGACTGCCATGACGCATTTCTGGAGAACATGTGTTTCCTACTGCCTGTGAATTTAGCATGGACCCATAAAATATTAACTCGGTAGGCTGTACCTTCTCTTGCCTAATATTGCTTTCCCTGTCCAATCTGGTAACTCATGAGCATGTGTGGGCCAAAGGAAGTTCGAGGTAAATCTACAGCAGGAATGCACCACTGGGCATTTTTTAATTAAATACAACCGCAATGACCCAAACTAAGCAATTACCGCAGTAGTCTGTACTGTATCCTTGCCCTTTCTGTCTTTCATTAACAATGTGGAGTGCCAAAAAATGCCTGTCGAATGGTGGCTTTCACAGTCTGGAGTTTAGCACCACTGGATAATGCCATGCAACGTTCAGAGTCATCGAACATACTACACAATGTGATTTCACAGTGACCACAAGAGTCTGGAAATTCATGGCAGTAGAGAAAAATAAGTGATGAAATTAATTATTTTAATTGTGAGCTTAAGGGTGCCGTGTTATGTCACTGCTGCAAATAACAGCTGCATTCAAATGTTAATCTTCCTTTGTCATGCTTTCCTGAAAACATTTCTGGCACACGGTGTGATTTTTGGGAAAAGGCCATTGTGCAAGGCTTATTTTTTCCCCTTTCTTTCTAGGCCCATTATTTACAGATTCACCCCGCTTCTGATCTTACTTTGGCTCAGTACCGCCAACTGTTTCTGCGATGGTCCCCATTGTTACATGACATCATCCTCAGGAAACAGCTTTACCCCCCCCCCCCCCCGCCCCCACACACTGTTCTTTTCCTGAAGACAATAGCATGCACAGCAGACACAGGTGGACCCAGAAACAGAGTGAAAACCCACCTGATATAGATTTTCACTGTCAGCAAACAAACATGCATATTTAAAAGGACACCATTTCATTTTTTAAAAATCCTTAAAAATGTAATCGAAAAAAGGAATTAAACAGTTTGCAAATGGTATGACAGGAAACTTTTGACTCACTTCAAAATCTCAACCATTGGAATTGGTGAAATTTGTGAAGTTCTGCTGTGTACCACAGATCCCTCCAATACAGCCAGCAACTACCCTTCAACCACACGTCCCATCATAGAGCAACATTGTTGTATCAAAAAACAATGGGAAACGAACTCAAGTGGTTCTAGAACTCACAAATCGATATTTCTGGCATAAATAAATATTCCTTTCAGATTCAGAAAAGAACCACTGAACCTGTGCACCCAGGTGTATTGTGTTATGATCCCTAGACTAGCTATCCAAGCAGATACCATAGAGTTTTGTTAATGTTCAGAAAATATATTTAGAAACTTTACTGAATTAAGAGATTACCAGCTTTGCATGATCAAATTGCTACTTGAAAAGCCTGTTCGAGGTCAGAGTATTTGGGAATTACAGTTTTTGCCAAGTATTTAAATAACCACAGGACCACTAGCACCTTTGGATCAATCTATTAATTTGCGTTTTCTTGCACACATTTCAAGAGACGCCCCCAACCATACAGGGCCCTTCCTTATAATAAAGATATCTTCCAAATGAGGAGATATGATCATTTTGGATGAGAACAAATACAAGACAGTGTGCATGTTAGCAGTTCAGCTAGTTGTACAAGATTTGTTTGACAATGTAACATTAATTTCCTGATCTAGCCTATCCATCCGAGAACTTTCTCTGGAAGTTAACGTGGTGCAGCAATGTTAAATTCAGCAAAATTGCCTTGGAAGTACAAAAAAAAATTAAAAAAATAAAATTAAAATAAACTTACCAGATAAGTTTCAAAGAAGACTTTAATCTTCATTCAAGATAACAGCTAACTATATTGCTTAATATTTATATCAATGGCGAGCTTTATTCATGTCTTTGCTTTCAATTAATTAAATTAGAACACCGACTCAAAATTGTGAAAATGTACCTTGACGTCGTTTCATCCAAACGGTGAGTTTCAGCAAGCGTCCGAATGAGTGCCTTCAAAGTGGTTGGACAGGTCGAGTTGTCTCCAGTTCTCTAAATCGCTCTTTAAAAATGTAGCACAATTCCCTTTCTTTTAAAACCACGACGTTCAACCTCAAGTCGCCGAGTTAGTATACAAAACCAAGTGGTTTGTACGAATTCATCAACGTATGCAATGTGCCAGATATAAGCGGGTTTTAGAATTCTAGAAACAAACAATGGTTTATTGTGCCACGTCGCAAGTAGGCTAAAGTATTCCTCCTTTTCGTAATTTGCGTGTTGCTGAGTAGCGAGTACTTGCAATGAAACCCGTCTCCTAATCTTGTGTCCGTTCAACTGAATGGCTTGAGACCACGCCGCTTTTGTGCACTTTGGGCACGCCCCCAGGACAGGCAGAGGATAGCGAGTGTCTTTCTGTGAATGCATGCGTGCCGTGTGTTTAGGGAAAGGTGCTTTTACCCCAAGAGAAGCCGCAAGGACAGGAAGGGAGAAAAATTGAAAGTTGGCATGTAAATGTAGGCTACAGCAAGTCAAGATAGTATCAAGCGAAATTGTTTAAAAACAAAGAAACGGAAACCTAACGCCTGTATGTTGTTTAATAATGTATAACCGTTGTAGGAAAATGTTGGGAGCGGTACGTAGATGCAGCTTCTTAAATCGTGAACAGGGTGGAATTTTACTGAAGACATTTGTTCGTGAATTCTTTGTCTTACTGTTTGTGCAAAGACTAAACGGTAAAAGCTTTTCAACACCGTTTAGTTACCTGATTTTCAAGCTTATACCTGTTAAATGTAAAACACCACTGTTCCAAGCGAATGGCCTGGGATCAATTTCACTTAATGAGGCGGTGTTGAGATTGCATAACAGCATCTGGTACTAATTCACCTTACTCACTTTTGGAAAAACACATATAATTGCTAAAGTTGAACTTTAGAAATGCTTGAAAAGGGGCATTTAAAAATGTGTGAGTTCAACAGGAAGAACAGTGTGCTCTATGTAATTTGGATTTCTCTCAGGACCTGCTAGGGTCTGCCTGTTGCACCCCTGAACAACAAATTATCCAAAAATACGTAACAGTGATCCAAAATAGCTGCCACATGCCCCCTGTCCCAAAAGTAGACTGGGGCAACACCTTGAGATGTGATGCATCTGCAAAGGTCTTTGAAACAAAAACAATTAAAAACTCAGTAGCTATGTACTTATTGTATTTGTGTGAAAATTGCCAGGTCTTGAGAACACACGAGGCCAGAGGGAGAGGATGGACGCGTGGCTTGTTGTTCTTTTCTTTAATCTGATTGTTCTGTATTCCAAGATCACCTGTTTTATTTTCTTAGATTTTATACTTTTAAAACTTCTACATGTAAAATTACAGTTATGGTCAGATGCACATTACTGGCCCACCAAAATCAACAGAGCAATGTATTGCATGGCAGTGCGATGATTTTATTAGTGTTTTGTATACAAATATTAACCATTGCTTTCATTTTTTTGGGCAGTTATCCAATAAAATCATTGAAGACATTCAAGAAGAAGACAAAGATCTCTGTGGTGACACAGATATCCTTCATGGGAAGCTATTGGATCCTATTCTTTATGACAAAATGAAGTATAAAAAGCCATGCTCGATTACAGAGCCTGCCCTATTCTGTACAGTTGTATGGTTCATTTCTCATTCCAGTTACGGATGCCATGTTTCCATAGGATTCAGCAGACTCTTTTGGACGAGGAACATTAGTGATTCATGCACAAAACTTGCTTATCCAAATACACACGTGCCTTGACTCTCATTCCAAGGAGTCTGCTGACAAGCACCAGTGACTATAGGCTTCAGCTCAGTGAAGCAGGCTAAAGAAGGTTATACAAGTCATTCCTACTGCATGCATAGACAGGTAAACATAGAGACGGTAGTAATATAACTGATTGGCTTATTGATAACATTCCTGCAATTGTTAACAAATGTTCCCTATAATAAATGCTATTCCGAAGAAAACCAAAAAATCTAAACACAATTGTCTGTAGTAGTGATCACTGGATATGTATGTTTTGCTATGCCATTGCATAGTTTTCTTTCTAACTGAAACTTTTTGTATCACTGATATCTCAATGAGACCTTCTGTTAAATAAATAATAAACCCACCGGAGTCAATTTGAAGTTTTGTGATAGGGGAAATGACATATACAAAAGCTGTATCATTACAGTCAAACCTTCTGGTGAACGCCATAATGATAAGGGTATAATATAATTCAGTGAGACACATAAAATGGATTAACTAAAAATACTGCTGTATTCTAAATTAACATTTGGGAATAGGAGACTGCTGTACACTGAGCTAGATTATGATCCAAACATCGTTTCCAGACTTAAAACAAACCAGGCCCAGTGATCACAGCACATACCTAAGATTATATGCGACCATAGAGAATCCCACTGTTTCTGGACTGTAGACATGCGCGGTGTGCTGCTTACAATGGTCCAATGCCAATACAGAGACATCTGTCTAATTATATAAATAGCTACAGACAATAGTTTGTCAGAACATTTAAAAAGTGTCTTAAATTTCTTTGAGGGACTATAAATCTACATAATATTACTGGTGTTTATTTCTGCTGCAACTTGCTGCCCTGTATTCACTCACTTTTAAAATGAGTGTTAGTTTGGGCAGAGGCTGATCCTACTTCTTTAAAAACAATCAATCCAGTTTCTGTTAAGTTCAATTTTAATAACAAAAGAGGTGACCATTGATTGAAACTGAAATTCTTATGGTAATTGCCATGGGGACAATACTTGCCATTCCTTGATAGAAAAGAATAATAAGGAACTTGTTTCTCCGGAACAAACTACAATCAATCCCTGCCTTGCTCAACATAAAATACATAATTGGGCCACCATTATCACATTCAAATGTTGCAACTAGTTTTCAAAATCAGATCAAAACTGATCACATCAGTTGCTCGTAATGTGCTACAGTCTTTAATCTGCAGACACATCCTGGCTGTCAGCCAAAGAGCCAGCTTTGAACATCAGAGTTCTTACTGTAAGCGCCCAGAGAAAACAACTTCCCCAGGATATGGTTATACTGTTAGAATGCTGTGTGGTTGTCCTACGTGCCTATCCTGCCATCAGCCTATGGATTGTTTATGGAGGAAAACAATGAGAAGAGTTTCCGTTTACTCCAGTCAAATAGATGTTCATGTTTGTAGTTAGAGGTTCACATAACAAAGTAAGCTCAAAAATAGTCATGGATGGTGAAATTTGACCTATTTTCACTGTCAGTTTTTTGGGGCCATCTGCACCCTTACATCTTACAGACTGCATACATGTACAGTTGCATTTGCTAGAGTCATGTTCACTGGCATATAGAAAACATACTTGGCTATGATGGAGTTGTGGTCTTGCTTAAAATATAAACATTTTAGGTCTAATTATAGTGATATTGGCAGGAGTTTAAACCTTTAATTTGTGACTGGTGAGATCATATTCTTAAAATGAAGATTAAATCTTATTCCTAACTTGAAAATATAATTTATGATTAAAGATGGCAAAACTTCAAACCAATACAAAAATAAGAAAGAGGATTTGATTTGTCCTTTGGAGATCATTTATCTTACGCGAGAAACATTTTAACCAGTCAGCGGCGCGGCCGTTTAGCGGACTATAGGCTACCAAACAGAAGTGAACGAACTGCATAGCAGAACGAACTGCATAGCAGAACGAACACATCACTTTACCTCAAATTTAAGTTTGATTTTACTGCTACGTTTGTAGAGGAGTAAATAGGCTACACGTATTTATTTTGTGGCTTAATGAGCACTTTAAACGTTAGGAAAAGCTGATTACACATGATATTTAAATCGGTTCCAGTCCACACATGCAATGTGAGCTATCCAATGCAAAAATATGTCTCCAGCTTCGAAAAGGTTTCTCTACGAATTGAGATATTTTCATGGTTCATTAAGTGTTACCACAATTTCAGCTCCAAAGCGGAAAAGGTCATATGGCCTCAGTGAGTCACATGGCGGTCATCGTCTGTTTCTGGGTCAAGCCAGATACTGTGAACTATTAACTGAAGTCCATTTTCTCATCATGAGAAGGCACTCTGACGTGCTGCCCTTGTTTTCCAAATATGGTGAAAAGAAAGCTGCTGAACCTGACTCTCTAACGAGCCTTAAATAAAGGGGAGAAAATAGTTTAAGCTTGTTACGTCATCATGATGAGCTAACTTCCTCTGCAGTCTCCATAGAAGACGAAGCGGTGGTGCGGTTTTTATATAGGAAGGACAAATTCTTTCAGCGTGCGGTAAACAGAAACGTCTATTAAATGTCTGCAAATAATGTTATATCGTTATAGCGCCAGGATCTTGGAGGTCGAGATAGTGCCCTTTTTACATATGCCGCTTTTTATAGATATCCTATTTGTTAGAATAACTTTATATGACTGTTATGCTGTACCATATAATTAACATTAATGTGACGTGTGTGAATGGTTTGGTTGTGCGCGTGTGTTCGTGTTACACAGTTTTTCTGCAGATTCCACTTTCTAATTTCTCCTCCTTACATTCAGATATTCCAAACTGCAATGTTAAGCATCATATATCTGTATGACAATCGCAATTTGAAATAAATTATTTTATGTACATGAGTACATGCATGTATAGACATATATACAAATGGGCAGTGCACCAACCAAATTAAAGGGTTGCTATTGTATATTGCCATAGCTTACAGAACTGATATTTTCTGAAAAGTTCTGGGTTTCCTGCATAAATAGACATACTGACTCTAAGGACTTACATATCCTTAATGTTGTACCTTATATAACCACATGTAAACAAACCAGATTAGTTTAGTTCATAAAGCCAAATTAAATGTCAAAGCAAATCTCAGTTTCTTCTTTATAATCTTATTTCCAATCTTACTTTAGCTTTTTTGCACTAGTAGAGGATCATAATATACCTGAAAAAGACCCTCTATGAAATGGATCAGAGCTTTAAATGGTATGGTATACTGCTGCCTGTGGCACCCCCTTAACCCCTGCGGTAATACCTGGCAATCAAACCTGTTAAGCATTCTCTGTGGTAGCACTCATTTCATAATCACAGTATACTTGCTAAGATCATAAATGGAGGATATACCTCTCGTGTGGGCATTTCATAGTTATAATAGTTTAGCACACAGTATATATAAAAAAATAAATTTAAATTAAACTGCAACAATTCATTGGATACTTAGCCTACGCTGATCCAGTTTGAAGTTTTGGAGCTGTGACTTCATTCCTGGTTGGGGTGTGTGTGTCACAGGTCCCAGACTTTTATAAATGATACAAAACAACAGATATGAGGTAACACAAGGAATAAACACAGGAACTAGAGCACTGGTAAGGGGGAAAAAACGAGCAGCTTTAGATAATCTGTCGATGACGACCAATATGGTAGTAAATCCATTCAGATTAGACAGACCAGTGACAAAGTCCATGGCAATGTTACACCAGGGGGCAGGGGCAATTGGGTATGGGCAGTGGATGCAGAGGGCCCAAAGGAGGTAGTCATGTGGACTTACTCTCGTGCGCAGGGAGCGTGCCAAGATGAAGGAGTGAATGCCTGCCAAGATGAAGGAGCGAATGTCTGCCTCCATGGAGGTCCACCAGAACGTCCACCTAATGAACTCCAAAGATGGCTAGCAAACTTGGAGATGTGAGCCCACTGGAGGACCTGAGAGCATACAGAGGGACACAAAAACGCAATTATGGGGAACACCGCCCGGATCGGGGTCTTGCCACTGTGCCTCTTTCACCAGGGTCTCGATGCCCCATGAGACAGGAGCCATGATGAGGGAACTGGGCACGATGGGTTATGGACTCCTCTCTCTCCCTCTGAGGTGTCAAACTGTCTGGACAGGGCATCTAGTTTCAGGTTCTTAGATCCTGGATGATAAGAGGGTGAACTCAAAGCGGTTAAAAAAAAGTGCCAATCTGGCCTGATAAGAATGAATGTGTTTGGCCCCCTGAAAGTATGCTATGTTCTTATGGTCCTTAAAAACCATGAGTGGATGTTTAGCCCCCTGAAAGTATGCTAGGTCCTTATGGTCCTTAAAAACCATGAGTGGATGTTTGGCCTTCTCTAGACGATGGCCTCCACTCCTCCAAGGCTAGCTCGAGATCAGAAAAGGCAGCCTCCACTTCAGGGGTCCAAAAAAAGTAGACACTAGAACCCCTAGTGAGGGCGGTCAGGGGGGCTGCCAGAGCACACAGGTGAGTGGAATGAACTAATGAGAAAACACGTGGAAAGTAGACTAAACCAATAATACAATAATGACATGCTAATCACAAGGGAGAAACAGGATAAGCAAACACTAGGAACGGGAACTGGCAGCCTCTGGTGGCTCTCAGGCGGAACTCTAAAAATGTTGTTCTAAAATTCATGTGCACTGTATCTTTCTAAATTGGATGTATTGAATAGTTAAAATTAATATTACAGTTACATGAATGCAAGAGGATGAAATTTCTTATTGTATGTTAGCCTCATTTCGATTTTTGTTTTGATAACTTGCCGGCCTTTTATTTGTTGAAAGCATTTTTTTGATTCACACATGTATACAACACATTAAAAGGGTGGCAGTGTGACATTTAGTTAATGAGCTGGCTGTGCAGGTTATCAATCTGAATTGTTTCAGTTTTCGGTTCTGTTAATGAATAGTAGCCTATATGTGCATCACCCTATGTAGGGGTATCACCTCGGCATTGAAATAATATGTAATATTCAAGATTAATTACTCATATTTTGAAACTTGTAAAACTTTTAAAAAGTGTATGCACCTTGTCTTCAGACACTATGACATGAATTTAGCCACTGAATTCTCGCCTTAACAAAGAAAATAAATGTAAGAAGTTACCCACCTTAGTACCAGTAAAAAAAAAAACTAAGACTTCATTTATTCAGGTCCACTGACATCATAGACCAAACAGGAAAAGGATGTGGTTTCCTGCACTGATCACTAGCCTACTTGTGATGGAGATGTCTGTGAAATTATGATGTCATGGCCTCTTCACAGTGCCAGAAAGGACATGTCACATATAACCTATTCCTGTTCTAGGCTTCTGAATAAACACTGCCTTTTATTCAATAACTAGTCTTCAACTTGCAGTTTTCTCCTAGAGTAAGCCTTGAACAAACATTAGTATTTAGGTTAAGCAGAATCTAAAGGACAATAGGCTATGTTGTTGTTTCCACATATATAGTCTTTCAAATTAAACTATTCATGACTTGAAATAATAACTTGAAAGTGAATTCTATAGCTTAAATTAATTTACATTTTACCACCCATACACGCGTGCTCTGACATAATTGGCACACAGAGCTAGAGCAGTAGCCTATATTACCCATAAATTGTCTTAGGTATAATAAACAAGTTAGCTGTTTTTTACGTTTTTGGTTTGAGCCGATATGCACTCGAACGGGCCATGGACGTTTGTAATAAGTTATTTTATTTTTCTTGCGGACGCTAGTTGTGTGTACCACGATAATAATTTGTACCAATAATAATATGTTTTTTTTTGGGTAGAGTCTACTCGGCAGCAGCCCCTAAGGATCGTGCGCACAGGTCAGCGCAATAAACAGCCCCTAAGGATCGTGCGCACAGGTCAGCGCAATAAACAGCCCCTAAGGATCGTGCGCACAGGTCAGCGCAATAAACAGCCCCTAAGGATCGTGCGCACAGGTCAGCGCAATAAACAGCCCCTAAGGATCGTGCGCACAGGTCAGCGCAATAAACAGCCCCTAAGGATCGTGCACACAGGTCAGCGCAATAAACAGCCCCTAAGGATCGTGCGCACAGGTCAGCGCAATAAACAGCCCCTAAGGATCGTGCGCACAGGTCAGCGCAATAAACCAGACATGCTGTTTGAAGAAGCTCCCTATGACTTAAAGAACTTAAAGGGGTCGTTACTCAGAAAAGAGTTTTCCTCCCTGATCGAAAACTATTTTTAGACAACACGTAGTCACCATTTTTGTGGGCATAGCTCCTTGTGGCGGAGTCGGACTCGACGACAGGAGCCCCACCTCATTTCCTCCCCACCCACCATCCGTCTGAATTCCCAGCTTTCTGGACAGACTTAATGGTGTTATTTTTAGCCAAAACTACCGACCCTTTCTATTTATAGGCAAAAATAACGCTGTTCTTTGTTGTATTGAGATTTCTCTAATGTTGTAAGTATTCACATTACATCTTTTGCAGAATCTGTAATAAAAATAACAAGACTAAATCTAAAACAACATATATTTTTTATTGTGCTACAGATTAAATCTGCTGCAAGTGTGGGTTTCACTGGGTGTGCTCAGGGAATTCACACAATGTTTATTTTCTCTTCTACTTTCTCTGAAATTAGACCCATTGGACATTCGAATCCCTGACCTCACACACTTTCTAAGCACACAACTTCCGCTGCGCCCTACCCTGAAATAATTACTTTTCAAACAAGCTATATTTGACAGTTAAATTTTTTGTTGAGCATCATGTTGACTAGCTCCCCATATTTAAAACAAATTGATGTTTACTAGAATAATAAATCATTCACTAATGTAACCAATGATGCTACGTATGTCACAGAGGGGGCAGCTTTCTTTTCCCAATACAATTATATTATATTTCTTATAGTAGATGGCCTTATTGTCTATATCATCATAATGTGCTTTTTACATAGAGCTTCAATATGACTCAGTTCAAAAATGGGTGAATGTCTTTATGGGTAATTTCTGGCAACAGTACAAATACTGCATGATTCTATGTGCGTCATTTCAGCCTCTTTCAAAAAAGCCCAGAAGATGTTGAAACATGTGATTCATAAATTATCAATAGACTTAGGGCTTCAGCAAAGCTAACAGGAGAATGTGAAATGTCATAGTACAGCTGTCCACAGGAACACAGGTTAATCCAACAATTATAGGACAGTTAAACCTGTTCACTGTACCAACAAACAAGTACAAATACAACAAAAACTTCTTCTAAAGATGTCATGTGTCTGATCTGTTTGGAAAAAAAAAACTTTGGACTGTGGAAAAACTCACTTTTTAATCAGGGGCCCAACTATATAGCTTTAATAACAAAGCTTATTTAAACCTCGACGATGCAAGGTTTAAATAATGAAAGAAAATGCGGGACAGGTGAACACACTGAGCAGAAAGAAAAACCAAAACACGGAACGGACAATGAAACAAAAGGAAGAGACGCTACAAGAATGCTCCCCAGGGAAGTGGCCAACAAGAGAAGAGCAGGCTGAGAAACCATGATGAATTATATATTTTATATATAATTTTATGATCACAAACTCATTATTTGCTTGAATACACTGTTTTGAGAGGTAGGCAAGAGGGCACTGCAAATGTGACAAAAAATAAATGAAAATGTATCAACCATAAAGGCTACAAATGATGTATTATTTCAATGTACTTATTTATATTGAAACATATTTCTAAATTAATTGTATAGTACATTTTGCTCTGGTAATACACTCTAAAACCACCCCTCCAGTTAGATCAAGGTAATCCCGATTTTTTGGATGAAACTGATAATTTCTCATGTTTTCCCATTCCTCTTGTTTCATGTCGTGTTTTTCTGTTCACCCTGTCTGTCTTTTTCCGTGTTTGTGCAGGCTGGGCGTGGTTTCCCAATTTTGTTCCTCGTTTTCTCCTCGTATCATTTAGCCTATCACTCTCCCCCTCCGTTTACATTCCGCACAAACTCTAATTATTTCATCAGTACTCTCACATGTTCCTCACTCTACTTATACTCCCCAGTTTCATTCGCTCACTGCCAGTTCGTTGTTTGTCTCAGCCCCGTCAAGACATTCCCGGCCATTCTGTCTGTTTTGCATTCTGCCTAACCTGTTTGTTTCTCTGTTCTTCGCTCCAGCCTGTCCAGCTTGCTTCCCGCCCTGTTAGCTCCTGCCCCGTCTCCTACCCAGCCCAGTTAGTTTTTACCAACCCTGTTTCCAGTCTGTCACCTAGCCTTCCCTGTTCCACTGTCTTGTTGTTTGCTGATTCTGCCAATAAATTATACTCCTTGCGGAGTTCTTGCCTGAGTTTGCCTCCGAGTTCTGCATTTGGTTCCATACCAGTGTTCTAAACCATAACAGAACTATCTGTTTTGAAGATTTGATCCAGATTAAGTCTTGGATTTGATTTCCTGATCCAATCGGATATCAAATTGATCCCAATCCTATTTTTTGGTTCCAAATCTGATCCAGTTGGATAGGGATTAAAAGTTTTGAACTACGGTATTTCAAACTTTTTTGGAGAGGATTTCTGTAATCAGATAGGATTAAATCTCAAAATTGGGTATTCCTATAACTAGAAGCTGTGATCCTGATTCTAAAAATTGGGATAAGGATTTGGTAATCCAATCCTACTTAGAATCTAGATAAAATGTTGTTTTTGGGTATTTCAAAACTCTAAAATGGAGATAGTTTTGATACTGAAATCTGAATAATCTTGATCCCACTGGAAGGGTGGAATCAGGATGGATTCAAGGTTGATGTAGAGACATGTGGGACACATGGCACATCTTTAATAAATTGTTCTATCCAATGCTTGCACAATAGGAATACAAACCCTTCCAGAACAATATCCATTCTAAATGGAATTCGAACCCCACAACACTAAAAGTGGTTTAAAAAAACTGCAAGCCTTAAAATAATTAGTAAAATCCTTGGGATATTATTTGAAAATATACTTGTTATCTATTCTAAAATATAATTTTATTATTTTAATATTTTATTGTCCACATTGAATTCTGACTTTGGCCTATGTATTGTGTAATCTGAACGAAAACATTTTCAATGTAAAAAAAATACCAAGTTACTCATGCATACAAGTCTGTAAGTCATATTGGTTATCTTAGCTCAAACAAATTAAACAAGCTTTATTCCAAATCAATGCTACCAAATGTTTCCTAAATTGCATGTAACTTCCATCTTACCATCTGAAGAGAATGTGGTCATTCAAACTTTGCATCACATTGTGGTTATTTCTCTAGAAAACCCTGAAAAGTGCCAAACTCTCTGTGCTGTATAGACATGGCGCATGCCTCACCAAGCCGTAATTTGGCAGATAAGTGAATAGGGGTAATGATCAAACTGATTTACACTTTGTCCAACATGTTCACTCGTGTCCGTTTGTCTTAATAAAATGTTGCATTATTTTGACCAGCAGATAGTGGCCGATCCAAAGAATGCAAATCTAGATTCTGTAATCCCGATCTTGTGGAGAAAAAATCCAATCCTATATGTCAGGGACAAAACCTACAAGATCAATTTGATCTGGAATAGCAAAAAAAGGGATTTCATAATTCATATAAATTCATATAATTTTGATTTAGATTAAAAGTGGGCAGGGCCCAGGGGCCTGTTCCAGAAAGCAGGATTACTGTATTAGCTGGATAACTGCACTGAGTAAAACCTGGAACCCTCCCAAAACCCTGAACCCTAGGTTTAGCATGGATGTCATGTGACTGAAATCACATGACTTTATGGGGGTGATGTCACAGAAAGGGGCAGGGCATTTGTCAATCAGGAAGCTCACCTGGGAATTGCATGACAAGGTCAGTGACATAAGATTCTGACAAGATTAATGTTAAGGATATAAATCGGTCATATATAAGACAATGTTCCTTATTGTTATCAAATTATGTTTGTGATCTATTCAAGCAACAAAATAAGCATTAAAGTGTTGAAAATGTGTTTTAGTTTTTTAGTTTTTTTTAAACATTTTTTAGTTGTCCCACTTTATCAAATATGATTGAGAATGTGGGACAGCATGCTTTGGGTAATCTGGGACTTTCATTTAAATTCTTCAAATGAATTCCTGAAGTTGCATACATAGTTATTCAAGGTTTATAAGTCGAATGCCAGTAGACAATGTTCTGTACACACTCTCTCTCTCTCTTCGTCGCTGCCATACCTGATTCTTCTCTCTCGATGTTCTTTGTGTACACACAAATACTTTATCTTTCTCTCCCTCTCTCTTTCTCTTCATCACTGCCATGCCTGATCCTTCTCTCTCTCTCACACACAGTATTTTGTAGTTGTTCATTATGTACAAATGTGAGTCATTAGTCAGCTAAAATATGAAAATATCCATGCCAGTAAACGCCTGTCCCAGATTATCAAATTCAGGCAGAGTTTTTTTTGGCACAAATAACACTAATAGGTGTGGCTATGATATCTACATTCTTTCTTCTTGTGTGGTTAGAAAACATATTAGGGATTTCAGAAAGGTCTAATGTGTTGATCTAATGTGTTCGATAGATATCGGAATAAGTCGCAGAAATCAAAATATGCCCCAGATTACCCAAATTCACCCTAGCTAAACAACGTACGGAGGCGACGTCTTATAAACTTTAATTCTAGGGACGTCCCACAGACAACACGCCCGATATCGCCAAAGTTCCACGGACGACTAATGGACGCGATTTTGGTCAGTGGGTTTAGGCTAAATATAGCGGCGACCGGAAACATTACGATGCGTGTGTAAGTAACCACAGCAACCGAATGTCATGCAAGGGTGTCCCATTTCTTGCCCATCTCCTTACGCATCGCACAGCGCACTTGCACCCCTTGGTCCAACCTCGGAAATACGTCACCAAAGTGCGGACTTGAAGGAAGTGCTTAGACGTAGGGTGAGTATTGGGACAAGGCCAAAGTCATTCAATTGAGCACATTCATCATTAGTAGGCCATGAAGTTGCCTGGTTCTATGTGCGCAAAACATTTTCCCCTTTCTCCTTGTGTGTAGATAATATTCATTCGCTGAGAAATATGGTGTCAAAGCCTATTTTATAAGGTTATTGCTTAGAAGAAAGATGCTAGATTTGGGCAAGTAGCTACATATTTACACGTATTGTCATAGACGTTTGTCTATGTATCATAATTTTCTTTTAAAAAATCTTAATTTTAAGACCCCAGTACAATAATTTTATATTTCCCATCTGGCGACGATTGTGACCAAGCACACAACTGAGCCGATGAGCGCAACCATTCAGGAAGTGATCCCCATAGGTTTCTATTGACGTCGCTGTCTGCAATTTAAATACTCATAGGCTTGTCTGTACCACTTCACATAACGGACTACATTATAAACAGAACCCGATATTTTTTCTTTCCTATTGTCGAAACAGGGTCTTTAAAATGGACTTCACGATTCGCGCTGCGATGCCAGAAGATTGCAAAGATATATTTCGAATGATTATGGTGAGCTGACTCCTGACTGTGGGTTGCACAGCCTGGCAGGTGTCGAGTTAACGTGTCCATGAACACAGTCCTATTAACCAGCTATGACTGTTGTTAAGTAACGCTTGGTAAATAGACAGCTTAGTGTGGCATTGATGCTACAGCTTGAAATCTTACAAGAACAAAGCTTGGCTTGCCAGGCGAAGGGTTGTTTAGTGGCGACACTGTGGGACCCGTTCGACCACTTTTAGCATGTTTGTAATGGCAGCATGGCCTCACTAATCAAACAAGATGAGCCAATGTACCTAGTTTACTTGTGGAAACATTAGCTAGCTAGGTAGGGTTACTTATCATGCGAATTAAGTTGGCTACAGATAGCTTATAACAGTCACATTTTATAGCGACGTAGCTAAAATGAGCTTTTTATGGAATGGCAAAGTAAATAGCATACAGGACCTAATTTTTTTAGCTTGTAATTTTAGTTGTTCATCTGTGTAATGTATATTGTTACGTTATGGTTAGCGCAGTTCAATGATCCCTAGCTTATTGAAACATGCATTGTAATAACATGATGTATCGTTTTGTCCCAGGAGTTGGCAACGTATGAGAAAATGCCCGACCAAGTGAAAATTACACAAAGAGGTAGAAAGCATGCTTTTATTTATTTACAAAGGCCTGAATTAATCTTTTGCTATTTATGTATTTACCTCCCGCAGTTTCCGTTCATTTCGGTTTCTTATGATGTTGACGCTATTAAAGAAAGCAACACTTTAATAGTCTATAAAGTCGGCCTAGGACTAAAATTATTACATTTATTATGTCTAATCCAAATATCTAATTCAGTACAAAATACAAATCGAACCCTTCCCCATTCAAATCCCTCATATAGCTGTGCGTTCCGTTAGATCAGTGAACAGAGCAGCAGTGATACACGACAAGACATTAGGCTACATTGCTTTCAATGGGTTTACAAATATCAGCAGAATGGAAAAGGATGGCTACAGCCAGCAACAATAAGTGCTAGAATCAATGAGGCTGTCAATGATTCCCTGTCAATGTGGTTATAATGTTAAAATTCGCAAGCTATGGATTATGCATTTTACTTTCCAGTATACGCATTGTGGTTTTGCCATTAACTAAACCTGCCCAGTTTCTTGTCCCCCCCCACCCCTTCCTCTCCTGGTCCAGATCTTGAACAAGACGGGTTCTCCAAAAACCCATTCTTCCAATGCATTATTGCGGAGGTACCAGAGCAGCACAGAACCAAAGAAAGTAAGAACAATGATCTTCATTCCGATAAAGGCAATTGTCCTGGAAGCCATACATTTGTCCATAACTTTACCTCACGTTTAAGTTGGCGTTCATTTTTCTCTTGCTGAATTAATTTATCTGCATTGTGTGAACATCTTGAGTGAACTGCCTATTAAAACTATCCTTATTTTGTTTATTTTTATGCAGGCCATGCAAAGGTGGGATATGCCCTTTATTTTTATACCTACAGCTCATCAAAAGGGAGGTCAGTGTATATGGAGGACCTGTATGTAATGCCTGAATTCAGAGGTCAGTTAAGAGAGAGTATATGTGTGTGTGTGTGTGTGTGTGTGTGTGGGGGGGGGAGGGGTTGTGTTGTTATATATGAATATGGAAATCTATTGTTTCAAAAAAACAATCCTGTTGTAAATTGTCACTTTCTGGTGTATAGAATAGTCTAAAACTTACTTCATCATGCGACACTCTTGGTCATTGCAATGCTGTTCTGAGGCACAATGCATTTGGCATAAAGGAGTGGGAATCATTCATGTTTTTCAAGTGTTTTTGGCTGTTCCAGTCATCCGCCTTTAAGGTGTGATGTATAGGCTTATAATCTGATCACATCTTAGCTTTATGCTGCAACAAGTTGTTGAAGGAAGCAATTACACCTGAATTGCG
>JAKUDI010001079.1:0-19304 GCA_022702515.1 Ilyophis sp. 1 JC-2022 | reverse complement strand
CAATATTTTTGGTATGCCCAAAAATGGGGGAACTATGGTACACAAAGGTTTATAATTTCTAAACAGTTAATCTCCCCGATAGGAGGAGAATACCCTCAAATTAAAGCTGACAGTCTGCAACTTCAACCTACGTTGTCATTGTATCTTTTCAAACTCAATGTGCTAGTCACTGTGTTCTTCACAGCATTAATGTCACACTGATGAGAAAAAAAACATTGGGCAGCGATAACCGTGAGGTAAGGTAAGGTCAGTTTTATTTGTTTTTATTCTCGCAGAACGGCTTGAGGTGCCCTTTAACAGTCTCCCCCCGTCCCTCGCTCTGACTGGTTCCATTCTGAGTCTGCCTCCCGCAGATCTCCATGACAAATCGTGAGTCATTCTGCCGGCTCAGAGCTTCCACTCGACGCCTCTAACAGCCGTGTTTTTTCGACGGCTCTGTTTTTCTGGCAAGTCTGCATTGTCCACCATTGTTCTTATGATGAGGCCATTTTTTCCCTTCTTTGATTGGTGGGCAGTAGAACGATTCAGTTAAGCCAACAAAATAATACAATTATAAACTAGCTACGCATTTGTTTTTCCTGGTGACGTGCATTCTCTGACATATTTGCATGCTGATTTTTCCTTGTGAAAGAGAGGGGGAGGCAGAACACAAGGCAAAACAGAAAGAAAGCAAAAGCAATAGAGAGATAGTGAGAGACAGAGGGACAGAGAAAAAAAAGAGTGAGAAAGAGATCAGTTCAGGTGAAGTGGTGTGTTACACGCCAGTTTCCTGGTGCTGTCACATAACCACTGATGCTGAATAGCTGGTATTCATAGAGAAAGACCACCTGAGACAAAAACATCCATAAACAGTTAACTGCTCTCTCAGTTTAGCCCAAGCACAGCACAGTCAACACTTCCAGGATCCTCTGTGCCTACACCTCAGCTCCCTTTCCCTCAGTCAGGAATCCTGAATTATTCCAAGGAAACCTTAATTATTCTATTATTCCATTATTATCTCAATGGGACTTCCAGGTTAAGTAAAGGTTATTATGATTTTTAATTATGGCTCTGTTGTGTTTGGTAAGGGGGTTGGGGGAGGGTTTGGCTGATGTTGACGAGGGGGGGGTCGTCTTCCTATTGGCTCCCCACTTACCCAGCCTCCTCTGCTTTCCCTCAGGTTAATTTATTATTAGATGATATTACTTATATCGCATGCTGATATGACACCAGGACGACTCCCCCAGCGGTGACCCTGAAATGGCCGCCTGATGAAAGAGGCTGTTGAGGTGAAAGAGGCTGTGCCTGTGGAGCAGGCGAATAAACCCCGCTGTAATCGGTTTCATTTAGCGTCGTAAAACCAACAGAGAGGAGCTTAAAACCAGAGCTGGCAGAGGGGAACAGTAAAAATGGACTGAAAAAACAGACGATAAATCTTCTTTTCAAAGCAACGGAGGAGACGCAGGAAAAATAAGACGTCGCAATAAAACAGAAACCAGAATCCCATCTCTCTCGTGGGTGCGTTACACCTCGAGGGGGGGAGGGGGGTGACGAAGGTGATCGCGTGCTTTTGTGAAAAAGTCACGAGGCGTAAATGAAATGCTGGCGATCAGAAATAGGAAATGAACAGATTGAGACCCGGACTTCGGCAGCCAGCAGTTTCCCTACAGAGCGGAGCACGTGGACGGCCCGGCCCCCTGCTCAGACAACGGTCCGGTCAGTTGCCCGTGGCGATACGTGTCTCCCTACGCCCCCGCCCCCAACCCCGTGCTTTCACGGGGGAGAACACGCGCGTCATTAAACACGACAATGGGAGAGCGCAGTGTTCTCAAAACAGACATCTGGACCACTCATTTCAGCGCAGTTATCACAGACTGGTCCCGGTCACGCCATTACTGGCCACTGCACCGAGCGAATACAAACAAACAAACGAGGAGCCGGAGGATGCCCGTCGCACGGGAGCTAATGAATGTTTCTGAGCCAATAACAGAGCACGTCACAGCCGTCCCTTCCCCCCGCCCCCACCCCTTATATGGCTCTTAACCCCATGTGACTTATTACTTTGCATTTTTTCCTCCTTGTGAGATTTTCTTCGTAAAAACACGCAACTGTGGCTTCTTTCTGTGCCTCTGAGACGCAACTTGAAAATTAGACCTGGAGCGCTGTGTGAAGCTTCAAGTGGGGTGCCAGACTAAACAGAAAACCGAAAGTAGGTCCCTTGATTTCACTCTGAGGTTAACAAATCTAACACATTGACGTGATTACCTAAGCTGGACTTTCAAAATATGTCTTGATGATAAAGATTCCATCTTTTTAAGCCAGTTTTTTGGAGGGTTGCTTGCTCATCAATTTTTTCCAACTCTGAGACCCACCATTTGTGCTCTTAAGGGGGCGGTGTTAAAGATCAGGGTGAAGCAAAGGTGACAGTCCATTCCATTCCTCACTGTTTTAATCAGGGGAAAAGCTATGAAAGCATCTCTGACATCAGCCCGTGCTGAAATTCTGCACGGAACCAGCATGTTCATAGCCCCGATTGAATTAAACATTGAACATGTTTAATTCAGCAGTCATGTGATCTTGAGGGATGAAATATAACGATTATTTAAAGTTTATTGTTTAAAAGAAACAGGCGCGTGTACATTTCACTAAGAGGCAGAAACAATATACGATCCCAACCATTGATTGCTCATTGATTTTCTTATTAACTCTTGACATTTAACAAGATTGCAGACTTGTTATCCACATTAGGAGGTGGAGAAAAGTCTGCAAGCACTGATTTCTTGAAATACTACATGCCAAAAATGATCTTTTCCAAAGGGAGAGGGCAAACGACATTTCAGAAAAAAGTTAGTGGTGATAGGTGGATCATTTCCCAGGTTTCTGCTGATTGGCTCCAAATCAGTCTCATACTTGCATGCACACATTCCACATGTTTAGTCTTTTTATTCAACTTTGAGCTGTTTCAAAGGTCCTCTCTGAATAGTTTTTTTTATTATTATCAGTATTATTAGTATTATTATCACATTCCCATGCATTTGAATGGAAAACAGTTGTATCTACAGTGAGCACCATAATGAATTGGACAGTGACACATTGTTTGTTATTTTGGTTCTGTACTCTAGCACTTTGAGTTTGAAAGGATACAATGACAAGGAAGTTGAAGTGCAGACTGTCACCTTTAATTTGAGGGTATTTTAATCCATATCGGATGAACTGTTTAGAAATTATAGAACCTTTTGTACATAGTCCGCCCCATTTTCTGGCATCAAATATTGGAGAGTACTAATTGGAGAGTCCTAGTGCTAGAGTACAGAACCAAAATAACTAAAAATGTGTCTCTGTCCAATGAATTATGGACAGAGACACGCTGTATACACAGATATTGATGATCTAGTACAGGCAGATGAATATACACGCTCTACATATTGTATACAAAGCAAAACATACATAATATATATATATATATTTTGTAAATTTTCATGGTTGATGAGCATCCATAAAAATGTTGTAAATGTCACAGTTTATCTTTTATTGATCCTTATCGGCATCGTTCAATCGATGTAAAAACGCTGGTTATTTCAAAAACGTGATGCGCTGGGGTGAATTAGCTGAACAGAGCCTTGATTGTTTCTCAGCATTCACAAGCATGGACAGACACAGCTGGATGGACAGACTGACGGATAAGGGCACTGGGGTGTAACTGCTGCTCATGTGTGTGAGTGCACAGAGCTGCTGTCTTTCACACTGAATGAAACAGAAAAGAACTACAAACACAAGAGGGGCCATTTTTACACTTATTCAAATGTAATTCTGAAGCACAGGGGCCTCAATTTTGCTGAAAGCAAGAAAGTCATATTCCACATTTACGCCTGCATATTTATGAGCTTTTTATAATGAGGGATTATTTTGGAATGCATTAGTATATAAATAAGTACATCCATAAATAATTGAGATTAAACACAGGGATTTTTCTTAACATCTAATAAATAGATCTATCCAACATAATAGGATAGCGTATAGGATACTGTTGTATTGACAAATACGGTAATTATATTTTTGATACATAACCTTGTTATGCCATTAACCTACATGATCACCTTAAAGAAAATACACCCTAACTTTGATTTGTGATGTGTCAGGTTATAGCCTGCACACAGCACTAAATGTTCAAGAAATTTTCAGCAAATTTGAGCATATTTTCAGCAATTTCAACCTTGTTGAAATTTTTTTTTAAAACACGTTTATAAAATTTTGAACAAAACCAGAAGTGAACGCGTGACAGCTTATAGCAGCTTATAGCACCTTTACCAGCTCTGTGCCATGCACATACACACATGCTCAGACATAGAGGCATGCTGCCTGCCCCTCAATTAGCAGCCAAACTGATAATAATTGCAACATAAAGCAGAAACGGCCAAGGCCAGCTTTCGTGACCACGGCTCGCTTCCTCATAACAAAAGATGCCACAGGGGGTGAGACAGAGAGAGAAAGAGAGAGAGAGAGAGAGAGAGAAACCCCATGTTCTTCTTGACCAAAAAAGGCTAACATGCTAATCTCACAGAGCAGTGGCCACAATAATAGTGTGCTCCCCCTCCCCTCCCACCCCACCCTACCCAGTGCTCTCCCATCACAAAATAACACTGATGCAAGTGACGTGAATTCTGCACACACACCCCTCCACCGCCACCCCTCTCCTGCTTATTCCCTCCAAATCTCGCACGGTCACCCGCGCGCTAAAACTGAAATCCACACTCACCACATCGTCCTCTTCTGAGGAATACAATTGTCTTTGTTTGAGGCAGTCACTCCCATAGCCATCTGCATAACAGTAATATACTTCTGGTATTTCATGTTGTCCACCGTTTCTACAAATCCACAGCACAGACCAGCATAAGGTAGCCACACTATTCTCATTCCATGGCATCCGCCACAGCTGCGTCTTCCTTGCTTAGCGTCAGAACGCCATTTCCAGCGCCGAGGAACTGGTGGGGAGAAGCATCCCCCAGGAGCTCAGGGAAAGGTACAACGCCGTGGCGACCCATGTCTGAGATGACACTCTAATCTCATTAACGCTCAGAATAGATTGAGCTAATCCCTTTGATTTCTTTCTTCTTTTTGTTTGAAGTCAGGAACAGAACGTTATTTTGTTCCCTCCTTCCCCGCCCTCCTCCGCTGCCACCCCAACGACAGTCACGGCACTTCTTTATGTTTGTTTGTTTTCTTTTTAATTAAAAAATGAAGAGAAAAAAAAACACTTCGCAGAGCTACAGAGCCCCCCAAACGTCCGTGCATGAGGTAGGAAAGAGAGCGTGAGTATGGTGAGAGAGAGAGGAAACAGAGAGAGGTGGCGAGAGATCGAGAGAGAGAGAGAGAGAGAGAGACAGAGAGCGAGAGAGAAAGAGAGAGAAAGACTAATGAATAAATCGAGTGGGGGAGTTGGCTGGGGGATGTACCTCTGCTTCATTTGTGGTTATATACAGGAAATATTAAAATAGAATACCTATAAACTATGTCTACATTGTATGCATAGGCACTTTTGAAATGTGTTTATATATCCTGACATAATGAAAAGGGGAAGGAAGAAAAGCAGGCTAATTAATGAGCACACGCTGCCTGACCTTATCTCAGGGAGTGTGTGTGTGTGTGTGTGTGTGTGTGTGTGTGTGCGCGTGTTTGTGTGCGCAAGGAAGAAGGGGGAGAGGAGAGGAGGTGAGAGGGTGTTGGACAGAAGAAGAAACGCATCAGGACAGCTGTCGTGGAGAACATGAAGATCTTCCAGCCACTCAACATCAACATAGACCTGTGTCTACTTTCACCAACACTGCCAGACTGAATGTTTTCCTCCACATACGGTACATTTGTCTGTGCGTATATTATATATTATATGACACTAATACACACACACACAGTCTACTCATATAGATATAAAAATTAATAGTTTTTGTCACATTAATACATTTAAATGAAATATCTGGATACCTGATGCCCTTGTTGTCCATTAAAGTAGTTTATGTAAACTTTCAATGCAGTAAAAACCAGAAGGGCGTTTAATTTCTTTGATTGTGTAATTAGTACCAGTGATAGTAAATCGGTCGTTAAATGTGGCAGTATGTCCAACCGCAATAGAGCCGCAATATAGTAGCCTATGTATTGTCTTAGTGCGTGCACATTTTTAAGCATAGAAACTTTTTTATACTGGGTTTAAAGATATCCGTGTGTACATGCTACCATCCAGGTTTCATGAAAATCGGTCAAACCGTCGAGGAGGAGATAGATTTTAAGTGTTTTTTAAAATATATTCTAAATGGTGATAAATCCATAATGGTAGGCTAATGGGTCCTTAATGCTAATGTATTCGATGTGACATTAATATTTCAGGTCCCAAAGTCAAACTGAGCAGGACTTCAAGTTTTAATTCTGTTTTAATTATTGGAAATTCAAAAAAATGCTATAGCGCCACTATATGGCCAATCAGCACCACATTTGGTCAGTGGTGGTAGGGCAGGACCCTCTATCAGAATGCCCAGTTTCATGTGAATCAACCAGGTTAAAGTTGGAAAAATAGCATATGAACAAACCAAATCCAAGATGGCCACCAATTCAACAGGGTGGTGACCAAAACATACATTTTTGGAGTGAGATGAGTAGACACTGTAGCAAGTTTCAAATGTCTACATAAAAACTGTGATTTTTAGTGAATTTTTTCATATATAAAAATCATTGAGCTCTATAGCACCACGCAGTGGTTTAAGTTTCATCACTTCTTGTAAAACCGTTTGGGATGTATTAGCTTTTTGGTAAAAAGCCACACCCACATAGAATTTAATTAGCTTACTATGGGTACGTTAAGTGTAGAAACTTTTGAATGCTGGGATTTAAGATATGTGAGTAGTTGCTATATTTCAAGTCTTGTACACATCGTTCAAAGCATCTAGGAGATAGATTTGAAACATTTTTAATTGCCACCAAGGGGCCAATCTGCATAAAACTTTTGCATTCGCTGAATGGAGTACTTCTTTATCAATGTTCAAAGTTTGGTAAAAACCAAACTTTGCAAGAAGTACGAAAATCTACAGAAGAATAATAACAAAACCAAGGAATACAATAGTGTGTTTGGCCCCCTAAAAATGTATTGTGGAACACCAAAATCCAATTGCATATATAAGTATATAGGACACAGCTGAGAACATAACAGCCCAATTTCTGTCTTACTATTACTAAAAGTAAACCCTCAGTTTCAAATAATCTACTGTATAGCTTAATGTGTCTTTCGGTGTCCTCTTCTACTACAGTGGACCCACACACAGACACACATACATACTTTCACATATACACACACGCAAACTTTATCCCCCCAACAACCTACTCTCTGTGGTTTATTGTCTTTCGGTGCCCTCTTCTACTCTGCTGCGCATTGCAAAAACGCTCGCACGCATGCACACACCCACATATACACACGCCCACATATACACACGCACGCAAATCCACCTCTAAACACGCACGTACACAAATGCAAATGGACACACTGCCGCAGAAAGCCGTTTCAGGTGAGCTGAGAGAAGAGGAGCAGAGGTGGAGGTAGGCCTGTGCCAAGCGGCCCCGCTGCCCCGATCCTGCACCACTCATCGTTTCAGCCGGTGGGGGGTAGGGAGGGGGCGTGGGCGGAGCAGCAGGGAGGTCCTGGGCTTCCGCCACATTCCACAAGGTCAGGGAAAGAGCTGGAGCTGGCAGGTGCTCCACACAGCAGGTTCCCCCACATTAAACCTCTGAAATATTTCCACACCTCCACAGGAACCAGGGTTGGAGCAGCTGCCGAGACCCAAAAATACGATCTTCCGTGGAGCAGAGGGCAAGTATTGATTACACCAAACACCCACAAAACATTCGTCATACTCCTCCCTCGCTGTCCGGGATAATGAATTTGCTAATATTGGATGGGTCTAAGATGAAGATTTCCCAAGGGAGCAGCACCCATCCCAACGTGTTGATTATCGCCCGCCATAAATTACATTGTCCAATGGCAGCAGGCCGTGATTAATCACATGACCTGCAGTGGCAAGATTAATTCTGTAGCCTTGGAGCATAGTCCTGTGCAGACATGCACAAACACACGTTGCACACGCGCAAAAACAAAATGACGGACATACTGAACATGGACACAAACTCCAACAAACACAGGCACACACCAAAACACACTTGACCACAGGCAATAAAGTGTGCCGTATTCAGATGGATTCACTCCTATAAAAATTGCCACCTGCATACGCATACGGCCATTTAAAATCAGTCACGCCACACCATTGGGGAATGACTCCTACAGAACCGTATCAATGATGTTACTGTAGCAACAACTGCACATCCAGTACTCCGTGGCGACTCAACCGCTCCACCGTGCTGCTTTTGGGTTTCCTGCATCACCATGGCAACTCTCATCATCCGGGCCACATCCTTCATCTGATTTCCTGCGGGGATGGAGCGCCGTTGACAGCCACTCTAACCGCGCATGTACATCGTTTTATTTTTTTTACACACCAGAATCTGACGCCGCTTGAACACGAGGTCATACGCACATGTCAGATGAACAAGCGTGCGGGTTTCACAAACGCGCAACACGTATGGAAAGCGCCGGAATTGCCTCGTCTGCTCTGTCCTCCGACTCTCTCCATCCTCCCCATTTTTACATAAACCGCTCTGAAGTCCGGGGTGCTTTTCTCAGTTTTTGACACGTTGAGAGGACTCTCTGCCCAGTCCCGCGTTATGCTGGAAAGCCGAGGGTGGGACGACAGCCCTGTTAGAAGCATGATTTATTGCTTTTGCACTTTGGGGGGGGTGGGGGGGGGTACATGGAGAGACTTTGAGAGACTTTCATATGTCCATCCTTCAGCCGTTTAACACCTCAAATAATTTATGTGCTGAAGTTAGTTGTTTTGATAAATGTTTATTTATTTAGCTGATTCTTGTAGCTAGTGTGACTAACAGAGCCATGATACAGGCTTGATATATAAAATGCTAATAATAAAAACGATGACAGACATAAGTCAGGCCATGTGTCCCGACCAGGAGATAACAGTGCACCGTAAACTGTGGAAATAGGTATATGATGTACAAATGTGTTTTGTTTGAAGGCATAATAAAAAAAACTTCGTGTACTTCTGGCCTTCCAAGTCCTAGGCTTCATCCATTAGACTTCTCAAGCATACCAGGTATAAAATTAAATAGAATCTGCAAATGCTCAGGTAAAATTCCAGCATCCAAAAAAAACCAAGCCCTCCCTTCCCCGCTCAAAAAACAACAACAACTGAATGAATGAAAATGGTTTGAGCTGGGAGAGGTCACTTCAGAGGAGGCAGGAACACACTTTGTAGGGCTGCGGCATTTCAGCGCCCATCAGGTAACCCCGTAACGCAGCCGTCTCTGCTGAGCTCGGCGCGTTTGGGAGAACCACAGATCCCGTCGGAAATATCATCCTCACACAGATTGATGTAGGTGACTTGCATAAGCTTCCCCACTCAGGAAGAATAGGGCCTTGTGGGTTGCTACCGTACGTTTTTTGCTTCCATGCCTTTTCCACCGATTTAATCTGGAAAGCTGTAGAAGGTCCCTTTCTATAGGAATAATACAAAGAGCCCTTCTACACACCCATGTGCAAGTTTATCTAAATCTCCTTTCTGAAATTCTCTGTTTGAAGTGTCTCTGTACGTGTATCCTGTATAATTACTTATACAAAGAAGAAAGTACAGGGTGCCTTGCTTTGTCCTTGTTATACACATAAGTACACCTCTCTCGTCTGTTGACGCCAGCCCACTCTCTGCAAAAAGAAATACAAAACGCAAGACACGTCACATTTTTCTGTACGGAAAAAGCACCGGGCCATTGTCTCAGGAACGGACTGAAGCAGCACTAGGCTTTCGAACCCCTTTGTTTTTTAGTTTTTTTTTTTTACAATAGTCACATACAGGCCAAGGAGTCTCCCGTTTGACTGACCCGAAGGGAGGAGATCTCAAGGAGAGCGTAATCACCGCGCCAGTCACTCAGGGCCGAGAGGGAACAACCGGAGAGCCGGGCTTCTGTTATTGACCACGGGCACCGGGGCGGGCCGGAGTCACACGCCAATAAGCCTCCATTAGGCCGTGGCAGGAGGGGGGATGGGCAGTGATCCAGCTGGGACTCTTGTAAAAATCGAAGAAGAGGTCGAGGCCGATCTGATGCGCCCTGAGGGGATCTGTGGCAGGCTCACATGGCGCTAGGGAGAACGAAACTCCGCTGTCAGCCACGTTCGTCCCTGCGATGGCGCTCGGCAAATGATGACGCAGCAACACGAGATCCGCAAACCCATTCGAACCCAGGTTCATTCACACAAGCGTGGCTGATCTCTCACTTCCGAGTTTTCATTGAGCGGCTTGACAGCGTGCAAGCAATGTGATACTGCATGCAAAAAGACACTGGAACACAGACAGGAGGACTTTGTTCAGTCAAGTTTTAAAATGTATTTTCCCTTGAACCAGAAGACATTGCTGCTGTAGGTGAAGTGCAACTAAAAAGGCCACTCAAACCTTTGATCATCACTTCTAAGAGAGAGGCAGAGCTCACTGAATACAACGCAGATCAAACTTCAAAGAAGAGTAACACACACTCGCATATGCACCTACAATCACACACACTGTACACACATGCACATGCACACACATACAGTGCACTCGAAAAAGTGTTAGGACAGTGACATTTGTTGTTGTTTTGGCTCTGTACTTCAGCACATTGGATTTGAAATGGAACAGTGACTATAAAGAGGATAAAGTGCACACATTCAGCTTTAATTTCAGGGTTTTTACATCCATATCGGGTGAACCGTCTAGCAATTGTAGCCATTTCTACACATAGTCCCCCTATTTTAGGACACCAAAAGTAAGTTATTATATAACTTATTTTTCCATAGAGTTCAATAGGAAAATGAGTCAGGAGAAACTTTTAGTGATTTTAGTGATCCATGCATATCTCTGGCAGCAGAGTGATGGTTTGAGGCTTGTTTGATCCCTCAGACCCTTGATGACTTACAGCCATTTAGCCAACCATGTGTTCCATACTGTTCCAGTGTAATTTACAGCTAAATCTAGTCCCACCCCCCAATTCCCATAGAGATCCATTCAAATGCAGAGACGTTATAGTATTGCTTTTAAGACTACCTGAAAATAAGATATCAAGAGTCTTTTGATGTTGTTGGGTCACAGTCATCAGGAAGTCAAGGCATGCAATGGATATAAAATAGAATATAATAGAATAACTTTTATTTTCCCGTGAGGGAACTTCAGTCGTAGTTGCCAGCAGTAAAAAAGACAGACAGTGGGGCAGACTCACAAAACACAAACATGTTAAATAAAGACATTCAATAGAATCAGATGTCTCACATTACAATAAAAGTATAAGTGGAGTGAAATACATTATGATTATGATTAAAATGACTATTATTAGTAGAATTATTAAATTACTAAATTATATTATATTAAATTAATTCATTATTAATTATGACGAAAAATTAAGCATCAAAAGCAATAACAGTTCCTCATCTGCCTGTACTGTCTTGAGGTGTCCAGTTTCAATAAGCAGTCTAACAGCTGTAGGGACAAAGCTGTTTCGGGCTCATTTGGCTTTAAAGGGCAAGGACCGTAATCTCCAACCTGATGGAAGAGTCTCAAAGAAAGAGTTCAGGGGATGTGATGGAAGGCCATAATCCTCTTTCCTTTTTTAATTGTACTCTCTTCATACAGTTGTTTCAGTGGTTTTTGTTGTTTCCCTATGATTTTAGTAGCCTCTACTGTCACCCTCTCCAGCTTCAGTTGCCTGATTTCACTTAATGAGCCAAACCACGCTGTTAGGCTAAAGTGTAAAATGCTTGCAGTACTGACTGGCTCACGTCCAGAGTTTCCGGAAGAAATACAGCCTTGAGTGACACCTTGCATGCACTCGATGACAGTTTGCCTCAAAGGGCAGTTTATTATCTATGATGGTAGCCAGATATCTGTACTCCTAACTGGTTTGGCTCCGATGCTACGGGGCCTCAGAAGTTGTCGGCGATTTCTTTAGTCTTCTCCCCATTTGCAAAAAATATCCTCCATACTATTATCAGCAAAATCCCAGAAATAAGTACAGTATATAATCCGGAGATATTAAGAACACTCAGTTTTCAGAATTGTCACATATTTAACAACTTTTTAAAAAGTATACTCAACTGCCATACCCAATAGTAGGCAAGTGCTCTGATTCGGACACAGCCTGTGAGTTTGGTCAATGCCTCTTTGGAAGGTCAGGGGGCGTTATCTCCAAATGTAACTTACCCGTCCACTGTAGTTTTTAAAAAATTTGGCATTATGATGCATACTTTGTTTGTTTGTTTTGGCCAGCCACAAAGAGAGACTTAATTAGTTGTGCCTTGATCTGTTAAATAAGTTTAATGTTGTTTTTCAGTGGAATTCCTCTTTAAAGAGATTGCCAACTGTGACTAAAACGTGGTTTTCTTCATTTGACACTACTCCTCTGTCATGGTTCGTGGTTATTGTTTTTTTTTTCCTGCTGCGGTTCTTGTCTTTCATCTCCTATTGAGAATCCATTGGATTTTTTCCTCGTTCCGTCTCGGGGTTTTGCTTCACCTCGCTCATTATTCAGATCACCTGTGCTGCTACCTGCGGGACGTTGTAGAGTTACGTTCCGAGGGTGTTTTCTTTGTGTTGTCTAATCTCCTATTTTTTGCTCTAGTATTGAGTTCGGGAGATTTAGATTTGTGTTTTATTCGTTCTATTTGAGTTTGCCCTATTTTCGTGGGTAGATTTTGTTTGGCTGTCAGAAATTAGTTTCTTTTTTTTCTTTCTTTTGTTTGTGTTATATCTCCCTTATTGGTCCTCACCTATGTGGGTGACTTGTCTGATTTCCCTCACCTCAGCATTTGAATATTCGCTACAAAATCCATCACAAAACCTGGCTAGGTGTAGTTTTTAGTGTAGTTTCTGCTGCAGGCCTCCTCATACACATGTACACTTTGATTTGACTTATCAGCTATAAAATAAAATTGACACCAAATAGCTTGCTATTTACTAATACAGTAAGGTTAACTAATAAAGTCATGTTATTTCATGTTATTTTGTCCTGGGCTAGACATAAAACAGCGACCGCCTGAAGGCGTAGCTGCTCGTGCAGAGCCTGCTCAGAGCCCTGAAGGGCATGAACACTCTCTCTCTTCTGAGTGACTAGGACCCTGTGAATGTTAGGATCTATCACTGGTACCTCCCCTTTGGCTTCCATGTTCTGTAGGGGTTCACTATGCCAGAGACACGGAGGAGATATTGGAGGTCCAGGTGCGACAGATAAGGACTCTTAAAGTGTTCAACGAACACCACTAAGACGGACAATAATTCGTAGTGGACGGGAAAAATAAGGAGAACACAAATATCAGCAAAACAAAAGATGATGGAGTGCCTCTTAACCATCGCTTATACTCTCAGGTGTCCCTTGGGCAAGGACTAGCACTTGTCAGCCTCCCTTACCAGGGTTATGGTAAAGACACTGGCAGCAGGGTGCTCGATGACAGCTTTGGCGGAGGAACTCAGCAGGTCAACGGCAATAATGTGAACTGCGCAGGCGGAAGAATGCCAAATGGCATCAACGGCTGGCCAATTTGGTCGGTGAGCGACCACTGCGCTGTGAGAAGGACATGGGGGCACCGCTCACAGTATCCTTTTTCCTCCAAGACAACCACTTTTACTCTATGACAGGACCAATGAACGATAAAAACTGTGGGACCCGCAGGCTGTATCGCGGTAACAAAGCTGCTGGGGAAGAGGCTGACAGCACTTCAAGTACCCCTGGTCATAAATGAAATCACAATGTAATTTTGATATTTTTATGCATGTTTGTGCACGGCCCTGCATGTGTAACAGGCAGGAGGAGTGTGTATGCGTGTTTTGCACATGCCTATGTAAACGCATATTACTATCTTAATATTGTTCAGTTAAAATAACATTGAAACAACTGCGACATGACTTAAGACCAGGTTTGTGGTGGTTTTAGCACAAGCGCTTTCTGCTGGCTCAAGATAGCAATACGCCAAAAATTATGCTGGCCACACCTCATCTAAAGACCAACCCATCCAGTTCACTTGCAATGGCTGCAAGTTCACTTGCTATTTAAAAAACGTGAGCACTGGACGTTAAAATGATAACTGCGTCGGTCTGACACTTTACCGCCGCTTAGCATCGGGTGTAAGAGTTCTTTTCATATCCCGCACTGCAAGCCCTTTTCATATCCCGCACTGCAAGCTCGGACATCCCCAAAACTGGAAACAGGGTTAATTTGGGGACTTTCTGCGTGCAGAACAAGCACGGATTTAACAGTAATTAAAGGAAACCTCTTATGTAACATATTAAAATAATTCCAAAAATACTTCATTGAAAATGCAAGGCGCTGTGTGCAAGTTCCAGCAGGGCCTTATTCTCAGATAAAAAAATGTAAATTGCACAGCACACTATGGCAAGATGATAATGTGCACGTTTCATCCATCTTTCATCAATCCTCGCCACACAAAAGAAAAGGCTTGCATAAAATGTCTACAGGTCAGGTTGAGGTCACAATGATCAGCGGTTGTCACGGTAACACTGGCGTTGCCATAGTTTCCCCTGGTTTCAAGCCACTGATAAAGACAGTGTTGGGTTCCTGGGTGCTTATGAAATTATTTACCTAAACAAGGGCAGCACAGGACTGATGGCTGTCTGTGCTAAACATAAATCTATCAGGCACTGGTCTGCCATCCTTTTCTGCCCTACGGCTCAGCCCTACAGCCAGTATTAAATCTATTCTCACGTTAAGGGAATCCGGTCAAAAATGCATGCACTATGATTATATAAAACTGTGCAACCAGCAAATTACTCCAAAATCAAAAACTGTACAAATGTTTTTACAATTTTTTATGATTATGCTACCACAGAAAAATGGTAAAGGTGATTTTTTCTAATTTACATTTACTAAATGTGAGTTTGAGAGAGAAAGAGAGAGATGTGAAGATAGATACTGTAGACAGATTAGCTTCAAATAATTCAATCTGAGCCACGTTAAATTCAGCTTCCATCAGGTTCTCCCTTTAGCCCCTTCTCCACTGGGTTGTAGGAAAAAAGAAGGCAGGAACTATCCACAACAGGAACTAAAACGGTTCCTCGAGCATGTTTGTGTTTGCTTTCCCGCCGCACCTGGAGAACCGTGAAAATTAGGCAAAGTAGGAAGTGAAATACAAAGTATTGTGAACTTTTTCTTTTATTCTGCTTAATTTTTTTAATTTCGCACGGTTTAACTGAGTGGTCTATGCCCAGTTCAGCTAAAAACATAGAAGTCTTTTGGTAGACTCATTTCGTTTAGGGTTGCCACTTCTAATAAGGAATCGTCCACATGGAGAATAAAATGTTGCGTTCCTCATTGAATCAATAGGCTACGGGATGCAATTTGTGCCTACTACACAAAGTTCCATACACACAAAGTCTTTCACAATAGTGAGAATAACATAATAATAAAAAAATGTAACTGTTTAAACAACTGTACCTCATCATTGGCCGGTTTTGTCTAGTTTTGTTTTTCCATTTCCAATGTTCCTTTGTGACTGCTTGCTATCTAGCTGCAGCTAAATGTTTTTCTGTTGCCGGTATTTAAAAATGGTGCTTGTGATCTACATAGTAAATCTTGCGAATATTGCGTTTGACCAATCATGTTCAGTACTGCAAGCTCCACCCCAATAGTTCGGAACCATCGAAAAGTACAACCTCAAGAGCAGGGACGAAAAAGGGGGATAGGAACCATGCCCCAGGAACTAAAATTGGCCCTAGTTCCTCTGGTGGAAAGGGGAAACATTTTGAGTACCAGAAAAGGTTCCTCCGATGGAAAAGGGGCTTTAGTTCCTGAGTTCCGCAAAAAGTTCCTGAGTACCGAAAAGGGTTTCAGCAGTGGAAAAGGGGCTAGTCTCATCCTTTTACCTCTGGGAGGGATCCAATCCGAAGCGAACGCCACAAGTGCCGCTACCTTTCCTCTCTGGGCAGCTTCTTTTTCTGAGTGTCATAATGGTTTTATTTTCTGCGCAAAGCCCTTGTGACACCCTCACAGTCCCCCACAGTCCCCCAGGAACCCATAGGTTAAATGGTAAATGGTTAATGGACTGCACTTATATAGCGCCTTTATCCAAAGCGCTTTACAATGGCCTCTCACTCACCCGTTCACACACCAATGGCGGCAGCCACCATGCAAGGCGCTAGCCTTGGGAGCAATTTGGGGTTCAGTGTCTTGCCCAAGGACACTTCGACATGTGGACAGGAGGAGCCGGGGATCGAACCGCCAACCCTGCGATCAGCGGACGACCCGCTCTACCACCTGAGCCACAGCCGCCCCAGATACTCTGCTGTCCCCCTGCCTCACAGCAATATCGTTTTTAATGCTTTCTCGTGGACATAAAACACAACGCTACACAAGGCAAAAACTAGGCCAGTTTTTAAAAGTATTGATATCAAAATGTGGCCAAGTTACAACTAACAATATTGCCTATAGTAGCCCACACTAAATAAACTAGCTCTATTCCAAAGCAATGCTATCCAAACTTTCCTAAATTATTTAATGCAACTTGGCCCTGTGTTTTTTCACCGCTGTACCACAAGCTAACCCTGCCGTACCCCTGTCTCAAACACTTCCCACAATTCTACACCACTCTTAAACCCAAAAGCATAATCTGACTCATTGAAACCTAAATGTGTGTGTTTAGTGTATGCCTTTCCACAAGTCTAAGCATTGTGATTTTCTGTTAACCAACACACTTCTTCAACACCCTACAAATCACAGGCGTTTGTTAACTGTCCGGTCAAGGTCTCGTCATCCTGTGGTACCCAACATTTTAATTAAATACAAAGCCAATAAAAAACAAAATCAGTTCTCAATGAGTCTTCATCATTAGCATTACTTGTGGCATCATATGTATCAACGGACAATCACGACACCGCTGATTAAATGCAATGGATCTCATGTAAACCACAGGTGAGAAAAAAGCCGACAGGCCATGAAGAGATATATAAATCAACGTCAACTCTGACCCTGGAAACCTCAAATCCAGGATGCATTGCAGCGGCAGGTCACCTTCAAGCTGACATGTGCTATTCTTCAGCCGTGTATCAATCAAGCCAGTCACTTCTTCAGTAGGGTGGGTGGCGGACCTTGCGGACCAAAGGTCAGCTGCTTGCTAAAATGGTCCCTGGAGAGCTCATCGTTTTTTTAATTAACTGTTTCCTGGCCATTGCTAGTTGATAGTTAAAATTCAAAGTGTAAAGCATACGGCTGAACTAAGGGGATTTCGGCGCCACAGTTGATGACTACAGCAGCAACGTTTCAGCCTACAGCACAACCTAGTGGTGGTTTGTGAGAACTACATAAACAATATAATTCCCAATCCAGAGCACATGGGAAGAGAGGCAAGTGTGAAAATAAATTTTGAATACGGTGCACAGCAAATCTAATTTAATACAAATTTAAACAAAATGCAGCACAGCACCTAAACTCCATGCCTGTGTAGTATATCTCCATTTCTAATACGTAATTTGCATTCTGAATTCCATACGGGAGTTTTTGACCTAGACCTTTTCTGACAATAAGCTTCCATTCTTCTTTGTCCCAAACAATACAGAAATTTGTTACAGTTTAAAAAGAGTGTTAACGAGATGACCAATGTATTCTTTAGCTACAATTCTGGGAACCATATAGCAATTATCAACACGAATGAATCAATTTACTGTACACAATAAAACCATACTTTAATCATTTGGTGTGTTTTCAGCATGAAATAATTTAGGCACACTCCAACCACTGTAGTATTGAATCTGAATTATGCACTTCACTGTACAATATGTCTGTACAATATTCAAAAACCAAGGACTTTATGGGAAAATGCTTATTAAACAATATGCACAACAACAACAAAATCTGAACATCTTGCATGCAAACGTGGTAATATCCCTTTAATGCTGCTGGCTTTAATTTAGCTGCCTTCGCCTAATCACGCCATTTTTTCAGAACGTAAAAACCAAAAGAAAGCAGAGGAACAGCTGGAATCATTGTGTCCCGTTTTTAAATGTCACATACTGGCTATCAAAATCATTATTGTATTTATGCTAGTTGTATTGTTTGTATTTGTAAACTGTAGTCTTACAGACCGACCGTCTGTTATGCCTCCGCATTGCTGCATAATCAATTCCATCAATCACGCCATTCCATGAGCCCAAACTCGCAACGCAATTAATAAAATTAAAATGTGACATTTTACACTGCAGAACAAAATATTTGTCTCGGTGATCAGTTTAACCAATGGCATACTAAAAGCATATTTAAAGCTGTTGAAATGCAGCCACATCCATACTTTTAAAACATTTTCTTGAATTAAAAGTTCTTCAGGTTTTCTACAACTTTGTTGTTACTGTGAGCTCAGAAATGCATCTTGTTGGACTGTTCATTGGAGTGGTTTTCTCAATTAGGCTATAATCTTTAAGTCTTCTTGCATTTTATGAAGCATAATAATAATAATAATAATAATGATAATAGCAGCCTAATGATAAAAATATTACTATACGTAATAATAATAATAAAATGTAATTCTAATAAAATTAAATTGGGATCGGTATGGCCAATTTAAAAAAAATAATAATAATAAATAAAATAAAAAACGAACAAAAAAGTACAATATGAAATCACAACAGGCAGAAAGTGCTGTTATTGTGGAAACAGTTTCCATTCAAATGTATAGTGGAATGGTTTGATGTTTTTATAAAACTGCCTTTCATTCTGAGTTGATTATATATTGTACCTCAGATTTTTTCCAGTTCTTATCCAAAATGATTGTTCAGTGTCCCCCGGTTAGGGGGTGTGGGGTTCAAATAGGTTAACAAAAACAACCTTTATCAAAACAAAACAATAGATAAATAAGTATAAGTAAAAACTGGATGCACTAATGTTCTCTGGCACTGTAAGTCACCCTGGATAAGACGTCTGCTAAATTAATGCAATGTAATGTAATGTAATTTAATGTAATGTTGATAGCCAGGGCTACTACACGCATGGATGAAGTGGCTCACCTGGGGTCAAAGATGGGGTTGGTATATGGTATCGGAGGTGGTCGCATCACCTCTTGCTCTCTGGACAGGAAGTGTCGCTGATTCTGAGGAGCCATGACCCTATCCTCCTTCCTGTGTTGACCTGGTGCAGGCCGATCTGCAGGGAATAAAAATTAAAAAAAGATGATTTCAACAATACATGGGGGAGATTCAAGA
>JAKUDI010001078.1:0-10000 GCA_022702515.1 Ilyophis sp. 1 JC-2022 | reverse complement strand
TCGTACTCAAAAAACTAACCTTGTATCCACCTGTAGTTCAAAACTATTGACCGGTATCCCTCCTCCACTTTCTATCTAAACCCTTTGAACAGGCTGGATCCGCTCCGCGTATACATTATCTAACTCAGGACAGTCTCCCTGACTCCACAAACAGCTTATACATAATCTAACTCAGGACAGTCTCCCTGACTCCACAAACAGCTTATATATTATCTAACTCAGGACAGTCTCCCTGACTCCACAAACAGCTTATACATGATCTAACTCAGGACAGTCTCCCTGACTCCACAAACAGCTTATACATTATCTAACTCAGGACAGTCTCCCTGACTCCACAAACAGCTTATACATTATCTAACTCAGGACAGTCTCCCTGACTCCACAAACAGCTTATACATTATCTAACTCAGGACAGTCTCCCTGACTCCACAAACAGCTTATACATTATCTAACTCAGGACAGTCTCCCTGACTCCACAAACAGCTTATACATTATCTAACTCAGGACAGTCTCCCTGACTCCACAAACAGCTTATATATTATCTAACTCAGGACAGTCTCCCTGACTCCACAAACAGCTTATACATGATCTAACTCAGGACAGTCTCCCTGACTCCACAAACAGCTTATACATTATCTAACTCAGGACAGTCTCCCTGACTCCACAAACAGCTTATACATTATCTAACTCAGGACAGTCTCCCTGACTCCACAAACAGCTTATACATTATCTAACTCAGGACAGTCTCCCTGACTCCACAAACAGCTTATACATTATCTAACTCAGGACAGTCTCCCTGACTCCACAAACAGCTTATACATTATCTAACTCAGGACAGTCTCCCTGACTCCACAAACAGCTTATACATTATCTAACTCAGGACAGTCTCCCTGACTCCACAAACAGCTTATACATTATCTAACTCAGGACAGTCTCCCTGACTCCACAAACAGCTTATACATTATCTAACTCAGGACAGTCTCCCTGACTCCACAAACAGCTTATACATTATCTAACTCAGGACAGTCTCCCTGACTCCACAAACAGCTTATACATTATCTAACTCAGGACAGTCTCCCTGACTCCACAAACAGCTTATACATTATCTAACTCAGGACAGTCTCCCTGACTCCACAAACAGCTTATACATTATCTAACTCAGGACAGTCTCCCTGACTCCACAAACAGCTTATACATAATCTAACTCAGGACAGTCTCCCTGACTCCACAAACAGCTTATACATTATCTAACTCAGGACAGTCTCCCTGACTCCACAAACAGCTTATATATTATCTAACTCAGGACAGTCTCCCTGACTCCACAAACAGCTTATACATTATCTAACTCAGGACAGTCTCCCTGACTCCACAAACAGCTTATACATTATCTAACTCAGGACAGTCTCCCTGACTCCACAAACAGCTTGGCGTCAAAGCTAACCACTCAACAGTGGCAGATCTCCTCGTTGTAACGGAAGCTTTCAAAGCAGCATCGCTGTCATCTACCTTGATCGTACTTCATCTTTCTGCTGCAGTTAATACAGTTTACCGTCATGTCCTTTTGGCAACACTGATTGTAATGGGTATCTCAGGCAATGTCCATAAATGGTTACCCTCATACATTTCTGACCACTACTTTGAGGTAACCTGGCAGGGCTCTATCTCAAAGTCCCACTGCCTTACAACAGGAGTCCCCCAGGGATCTGTTTTAAACCTATTTAAATCTATTTTTCCTATACACCAAATCTCTTGGTGCAGTAATATTTTCTCATAGCTTCTCCTCCCAGAGGCCCCCAGTAGTGCAATGAGCTCCCCACTAATCAGGACAGCAGCTCATCTTCCTCGGAAACACTGAAAAGACACCTAGTTAAACTGCACCTTAGCTTACCTAATGCTGACCTTTGAGGTTTTCTTATGGATCTACTACCCCTACCTGTGCTAAATCTAAAACTATACCCTCAAACCAATTTGCTTCTTAATAATAATACATTTTCTTTCTTCCTCTAGAACTTTGTATGGAATCTAACTTCATGTTGTAGGATTATGTATTGAGTACTGCTAACGGTTGTGACCATGATGAATGCAATGGGTGTAACTGATCTGTAATGCTGCTGGAGTGTAATATATCACGCTGTCAGAGTCCAAGTTCCATCCCACTTATTGGCAACCTCAATTAAAATTAGCAAAAAAATACAGGATTAAATTCAGTTTATTGTTTATCAAATGTCTTCTATGCTCAGAATTTTTTTTGAAAATTATATAGTTTAATTGTGATACCATTGATCAGAGGAAAACATTGAATGTATATATGAAGAAGATGTGTGTCACAGTTATTGGCATCTTTGTATGTAGTACGTTGTGTACCCTCCCTTTGCCAAGATAACAGCACTGAGCCTGTCATTTTTGATGAGGTTGGATAACACCTAGCAAGGGATTTGAGATCATTCCTCTTATTCAGAATATCTCCAGATCCTTCATAGCAGGGTATTAAATTAACCTTTTCACCCACTGGCCAGAATGGCTTGTGGATTCTAAAAATCACCAGTCATTCTCAACATTTTACCAGCCATATTACCTTTTACAGTACAACACAACCTGGTTGGTTACTGGCAAAAGTGGCTGCTAAAGTAAAACTTTTGCCAGCCACAATCAAAATTTACCAGCATTTGGCTGGTGGCTGGTGTTAATTCACAGTCCTTAGCCCTCACGTATGGACACTCCTCTTCAGCTTACTCAGCTTATGCACTGTGTACGTCGCTCTGGATAAGAGCGTCTGCTAAATGACTATAATGTAATGTAATGTAATGTAATGTACAGGTTTTCAGTGTGCTTCAGGCCAGGGGAATGGGAAGCAGGGACGACACCAGGAACGTTAGTTACTTTAGGGAAGAAAAACATGTGGCACACTTGATATTGGCCTAAATGTAGTTTTGAATAGAATTTGGACAAAGAAATGTCCACATTTATCTATTTGGGACTGTTCACAATTTATCAGAAGAGGGTACTGGTGGAAAAAAAGGGGAGGGTCATGCTTTTTAAATTTTAGTCTGAGGGAGGGTTACTATTTTTTATTTTGGTCCAGAGGAAGGTGATGCAAATTTCCATGTTTTTCAGCATTTCAGAACTTCGGTATTGAGTTTGCACAACTCTGCTCTCTCTCATTCTCCTGGCTATTGGAGCCGAGATTGTAGATCTGAAATAGGCTTATTATCTATATGCCTCTGGAGTCATATCAGGCCTTTAAATGGTATCTAAATGGTTAACTAGAGAAACACATGGAGACACTAAGGTGTCTCCAAAAACTATTTGTGCTAAAATGAACCTGGGAATCAAACCTGCAACCTTTCGGTTACAAGTCCAGTTCCTTAACCATTATACTACACTGCCGCCTATGGGTTTTCTAAACTTTAGTTCACAGAGATACAAAGTTAATCATTCCGTGGTTTTTGATGAGTAGGCCTATTTGATGGGGGAGGGTTATTCTTTTTTTCCAAACACTGTGGGAGGGGTCAAATAAAATAGGCCTATAGTTCTTTCGGAGGGAGGGTCAAACATTTTTATTTCAGAGTAGTCCAAATTACTCCAGGTACCCCTCATTATAAAAAAACAAACTCTCCCTTAGTGAACCGCAAGCCAATGACAAAAACTGACTTTTATGCAGGAAGGAGAACGAGCCTGTCTCCTTCTTCCAGTTGTTGTATCCATCTTGGGTAAGGGCCGTCTTGTCATCGTGACTTCCCGCACGAGAAAAGTGGCGACATGTGAAGCAGAAAGCTATTTTTTCCTTTTAATAATTTAACCTAAATTAAAGATTTTGATCTTTCTCATATTTTGATTGTAAGGTCATGCTGATAAACGACAAAGACATTTTTTATAGCTTTTTTGCTCATATTTTCTAGGGTTGCCAATAATTCTGGTGGACACTCTATATAAAGGCTACACTGTATATACACTGTAACTTACATGCATCTGGCCCAGAGTGTGGTGAGAATGTCAATGTAAAGCATATTATTAAATGTATTGTAAACAGTAAGACTTTTTTGTGTTTATTTGTTGGTCTCGACTGGCAGAAACACTGGGTGTATTCAAGGCCCGGCTTGACACAGTGTTAGACACTTTATAACACTGAAGGCTCCCACACTTTTAATTATTATTGTTATTTATTTTATTTTTGTAAACACAAAAAGAAAACACATTATTTTATTCTTTGTATTGTAGTTTTGTTTAAATTTATTTTATTACAGTTTTTTTCTGCTTTTATTACAATGTATTATTTATATTAGATTGTATTTTAATCTCGTTATTAAATCATGTATTTTTTTAATTATTATATTGCTTTTATTTATTTTCTTTTAGTGGTAGGAATAGACGAGCAAGTTGGGCTGAATGGCCTGTTCCCGTCTTACTCTTATGTTATGTTATGTTATGTTATGTTACTGGGTCCCTACCCACAGTTTGGGACCCGCTATAACGGGTGTTCTCCCTGTGTTGCCAGAGGTGCTTCTCCAGATGCATTCTGTTGGGATCTGTGGCTCAGATGTGCATTACTGGCAGCACGGACGCATCGGTAGCTATGAGGTGAAGAAGCCCATGGTACTGGGGCACGAGGCCGCAGGCCGTGTCATAAAAGTGGGGTCAGGGGTCAAGCACCTCCAGCCAGGCAAGTACAACACAAATCTGTAGGCGTTGTCTCAGACTTATTGCTTTATCCAATATTTAGTTCTACTTCAAAAATCACATAGTTTATTATACGCTCGTACTAATTATTTGAGGTGAGTCCATGATATCCGAAAAATCCAAAGATCCTAAGAGATCAAAACAATAGAGATGTGTGTCTGAGCTTTATTTTATCAAATATGTATCCCATCAATTGGAATGCGCTGATAACCAGACCTGTGTCAGATACTATATTTGAAATACAGCCCCTTTGTAAAACTAAGTAAAATTCCTCAAATGGCTGCCAATTTGAAAAGAAAGACAAAATTCTTTTTTCATGTGACTTAAAGCAAAATTGAACTTTGAATTGTGTAGTTACCTGGCCATGATATGTCCAAATGGTGGTGAAATATGTTAGGTTGCTCTGTGCTCCCCTGGGGTGATGATCCAGAATAGGGTATTTGTCGCTCTCCATTCCCTTCTATAGCGCAGCTAAAATGGTCTGAAAATTACACTTCTAGCACGTATATGAACGTGAACGAAGCGGATTCTGTCAATACAAACAATAACCAGTTTTCTGTTGAATCATGAATGTTTAAAAAAAAAAAAAAAAATGTTCCTGTGTTTAATTGTGTAGGTGACAGAGTAGCGATCGAGCCCGGAGTGCCTCGCGAGATGGATGAGTTTTTCAAAACTGGCCGGTACAACCTGTCCCCCACCATCTTCTTCTGTGCCACACCCCCAGATGACGGGAACCTCTGTCGATACTACAAACATAGTGCCAACTTCTGTTACAAGTAAGCGATTCTGCTACAAGTAAGTGATTCTGCTACAAGTAAGTGATTCTGCTACAAGTAAGTGATTCTGCTACAAGTAAGTGATTCTGCTACAAGTGAGTGATTCTGCTACAAGTAAGTGATTCTGCTACAAGTAAGTGATTCTGCTACAAGTAAGTGATTCTGCTACAAGTGAGTGATTCTGCTACAAGTAAGTGATTCTGCTACAAGTAAGTGATTCTGCTACAAGTAAGTGATTCTGCTACAAGTAAGTGATTCTGCTACAAGTAAGTGATTCTGCTACAAGTAAGTGATTCTGCTACAAGTGATTCTGCTACAAGTAAGTGATTCTGCTACAAGTAAGTGATTCTGCTACAAGTAAGTGATTCTGCTACAAGTAAGTGATTCTGCTACAAGTCAGTGATTCGTCAAATTGTGTGGAGCTTTGATTAGTTAAATGTATTTTAAAGTATGCATCCAGCACCATACTCAAGGGCATAAGTGACTTTTGCCATTTGGGGGCCCGTTTCAAAAACCAAACGCTACCCATTCACTACCCGCCCAAACCCCAAACCTTCTTATAAATAACACAAGAAAAATGGCATGCAACTGAAATTAGGCTTCTTACTTTAATATCTCTTTCAAAAATAATCATAATAATCATTGGGCTACAATATAACTACAAGAAATGGTGCATCAAGCGCAATGTGCTCTTTCGGTACGAACACGCAGCCTATTAAAACAACGTCCCTGACTTCCCTCGATATGATATAACTTAAAGCAGTTTGGCTAACAGCATTTTCTATTAGCGACAATGCTGCAAGCGCATTGCTAGTCAAATACATTTTTTGTAAACATACCAAAAGTTGCACCGAAGAAAGTTGTTGCCTTCGTAAGACTCTCTTGACATTTAATTTGTCTTTATTTTCACTAGGATGGATGCGTTTTATTGCTATAGCTTTCCTTGTCAAAGGAAAACATCGGGCTGTTACACTAGCAGCAATCAAATCATAATGACCCTAGCAGGAAGTGTTTTGATGTGGGTCAAGTGAGGTTAGATCAAGGATTAGTTAAGGAAAAATAGTGTCATCACTGAAATCGTCTTAAGTTAGGAACAGCACCTACAGTGGCTGAATGGTGAAACTACCGGCTAGGCCGTTCTGTGGAGATTTTTATACAAAAGTTTTTTTTGTTTTTTTTAAATTTATGATTGAGGCGTGGCCAGTTTCAGTTGCAAGGCCAGTTTCAGTTGAAACTAATGAAACATGGCAAAGGCCGTCTATGCTCAAGGGTCAGAATGGCACAGTGTCTTGTGTGCGCTGGATTTGAACTCGACTCACCACTTGTCAATGTTATTTTAGTTCCACAAAGTTTCCCTGACACAAGTGGCAGCTTTTCAGAGGGTAGCACTGTCAGTGTGTTGCACAAGTACTAACGCTCACTCCTGTGACTGCTGGTGTCACCCCATTGGCCAGTGGCATGAATGAGCGCTGTCTGTTTTTTACAGGCTGCCTGACAGCGTGACTTTTGAGGAGGGGGCTCTGATTGAGCCCCTATCTGTGGGCATCTACGCCTGCCGCAGGGCTCAGGTGACTCTGGGCAGCACTGTACTCATCTGTGGTGCAGGTAAACCATGACTCGCAGGGCGTCGGCCATTCACGCTGCATCCTTCAATGTCAATATGCAGTTGCTACCATGTCTGTTTAAAGGCCTTAATGTTGTGACACGTCAGTAGACCAAGGGCAGATAAGGTTGCCCCTCCAAATTTCACTAATCGTGAAAATCGTACATGATTCACTTGCTGGAATATATTTTTTAAAAGGCACTGCCTTGATATTTGACTGTAGTAATGTCCCTTTCTCTGAATTTCATGACAGGACCAATTGGGCTTGTCAGCTTGCTGGTTGCCAAGGCGATGGGTGCATCACAGGTGCTAATAAGCGGTAAGGAAGGGAAATATGATGGGCCACATTCATCATGAAATCAATTGTCTCGCAATTTCACAATAACAGTGGAAACCAGCTATTTCTGAGCAAAGGACAGATTTGACTGAATAGATATGAACAAAATAGACCAAGAACAGAAAACAATAACTTTATTTTTCTAGAAGGAACTATAATTGTGGTATCAGCATCAAAAATAAAATATACAAAACAAAGCGCAAATGCGCAGAACACAGTTCATTACTCTGATGCACACACAACACATATTTCTTACCCTGTTTAATTTAATGATGTAAATGAGTTCAGTCAATGTTTCGGTAGTATCCTTAAGTGGATAATTAGAGTGCCATAAAGCATTTACACTACAGCTAGGGAGCAGTGCGGGAACAGACAAAATAACTTTACTGCATCGTTTATTTGCTTAGCAGGCACCTTATCCAGACACACACAACATACATTTTTATGTAATGCTGTCCATTTATAAAGCTGGGTATTTACTAAATCAATTTAGGTTAAATACCTTTGCTCAGGGGATCACAGGGCTCCACCTGCAAGTTCCGAGGTGCATAGGACTATAAACACTATAGAACATAGAAACACTATAGAACATAGAAACACTATAGAACATAGAAGCACTATAGAACATAGAAGCACTATAGAACATAGAAACACTATAGAACATAGAAACACTATAGAACATAGAAACACTATAGAACATAGAAACACTATAGAACATAGAAGCACTATAGAACATAGAAACACTATAGAACATAGAAGCACTATAGAACATAGAAACACTATAGAACATAGAAGCACTATAGAACATAGAAGCACTATAGAACATAGAAACACTATAGAACATATATAGAACATAGAAACACTATAGAACATAGCTGTCAACTGCACAGTAGAGTCTGCATCTTTGACGGAACCCTTTCTGTTCTGGCCAGTAGGGCAGGTCTCTTACAGTAACCTTTCTCTTCCCCTCACCAAGACCTGATTGCAGAGCGTCTGGCAGTGGCCAAGGAGCTGGGAGCCGACTTCCCCCTGCAGGTGAAAAGGGGGGACACACCAGAAGAGCTGGCCAAGAAGGTGGAGCAGCACCTGGGTAGCCAGCCCCATGCTACCATCGAATGCACGGGAGTGGAGAGCAGTATCCAGACCGCCATCTATGTGAGTGGGCCCAGATCCCAGATTTCAGAAAGAGGGCAAAGCCAGCTTTTGGGCATCAGAATCATGAAGATGTGGCCTATGAGTGTAAATAAAAGATTTCAAAATATTCACGTGTAATTAAGAATACCGCTAACTGTTATTCCATGTTACCTACGTTGGAGTTACTCAGAAATAGATTTGCACAAGATGGATTTTCCATTTGTTTTAATCTATTGTAATGCAAGTTTCTGATAATGTAATCAGTTTGTCCATATGTCATTGATTTTGATCGTGTTATCTTTGACAATGACTGGAACAGGTTATGTTTTCTCTTTTTGAAGCCATTCCCTTTGTTCATACATGTTTCTAAGGAGGCAAACGGAGATTCTGGCACTGAAAACTGAACTTTTTATATGTTATGTTTTCCTTTTCCCCAGTTTGGAATAGAAACACACTAGTAAGCCTGTCTTAGGTTAGCACATCATAGGAGCTGCTATGTACCTATCAGAGCAGAGGAGACCCTGCCCATTTAAACTCTCCCTCCCTGGGCAAGCAGATGGATATTCTGCTTTCACCTGACAGGATTCCCAGCCATAGTCAGAACCATCAGGACTAATTCCAGACAGTGGGTTGCATCCCTATAGTGAAAACCAGGGCCTTATCTGGATGCAACGGAGAGCCCTGAAATTATGCAATTCCAATTTATCCGTAATTTCACTATGATTTTTGCAGAAAGCCAGTTGACATTTATTTTGCACGTGGTTTGTTTATAAAAGTATTTTTCCAGTGACATACTGTATTTTAAGTTGCTTTACAAGGCTGGGAAATGGGAGAAATACCTACTTTTTAAATTCTTTAATTGATTTTTGATAAAAGTTTGGCTTTGTTGGGGGGATATCTGAAATGATTCCCCCAGGAAATGCTACAGTCGCTGTTTGGTGGATATTGTGTTGTGTTATTCCTGAAATTCCTGGCACCCGCAGCATGCTTGCTAAAGCTGCACATGAAGTTTATTCCTCATGTCTGCTCAACTTGGCTTGTGGGTCGCGGTGTGAAAACAAGCAGCTGTTGACATCACATGCTTCCGAGGGGAGTCTGTGCTTATCTACACTGTCCTATATCGGCTGTGGCGATTGCAGCATGGGAACGGCTGTATATGATTGGACGTTCCAAATTGGGGAGAAAATGGGGGAAGGTTAAAAAAAAATAACTGCTCAAATTGGTGCCACATTTTGGTGCTTTGATTGAATCACCCACTATCACCATCACTATTTAGGAAACCAAACTTCACACCTGTTGAAATGTATAATGCATTTTATTGCACATCAAAGCTCCACGTTGAATTGTAGATATTTGCTACAGAATGTATGGCTATTTTTCACTTTACATTTAAGCATGAATACTAACTCACATTAAGCCACTTGCTTGATTCCTTGTCTAAAAGGCGACCCGACCCGGTGGAGTGCTGGTCCT
>JAKUDI010001077.1:0-10804 GCA_022702515.1 Ilyophis sp. 1 JC-2022 | reverse complement strand
AGTGGGGATACAAGGATTCGTGAGGAATTTCCGGCACCCGTGGTGCTCAGTCAACCTATCCTGTGTAAGTAATAGTTCATCATAAAAAGTGTGTCTCTAATATGTACGTGTTGCCATTCAGATTGTCACACAATTGATTTAATGTTTTAGTAAAATTCCAGGATATATTTTCCTCAATAAAACTGGATTTACCCTTCCCCACCTCCCACCCAAAAATTGAATGATAAGCTGGCTGATCATTGTGTGAGTGTGTACGTGCGGATTTCTCTGTGTGTCTCAGCTGAGAGTATTAGAGTGAGCACTCACACTGTAAGAAATCCTCTCTGGTCCTGGGCTCTACAGCATGGACTTCCTGTACTGCAGGGACAAAACATATATATAAATAAATATATATATATATATATATATATATATACTGTATATATATATATATATATATATCAGTGGCGGCCGGCCTATAGAGGGCGCTGGGGCGCCGCCCCCCCTCCCCACATACAAATTTTAAATTAAAAAAAAGTTTTAAAAAAATTATTATTTTTTATTATTATTTTTTATTTTATTTTTTTATTTATTATTTTATTTTTTTGTAGCTTAAACTGGTTATATGTTGGCCTGGCGTTTGTTAAGTTTAATACATTACAATATGCATGTTTCAGGGGACTGCAGGGGCGTACCGGTAATGTTATGGTGACATCAGAGATCATTCATTTTCAGGCGAGGCCCCTGATTCTGCTGCCTGATTCGCTGCCAAAAAAGTAGCCCTCCGGGCGCAGGCCTGTGCGACCCGGACTATCCTACCCTTTTCTTGATTAGTCCTCATGGTTTATGATATTATTGGATTTGGTTTAAGGATGTTTATCACGCCAGCCGGCATCTAGCAGGATATTCAAATGCGAGTGCGCATAAGTACTACGGATAGGTTCAGTCGGCTGCTACTCGTTCATTCAAGTAGGACCTAGACCAAGCGAGAGAGATAATCGAAATGGCTTCTTTCAGTGGAACAGAAAGCAAAGGAAAATTCGGTTATTTCTTTGTCAAAAGATCCTTCTCTCAAGGGTTCATTGGAAGAAAAGAAAAGAGTAAAGTAGTAGATTTTAATTTTCAGAAAATTACATGGAAGTGGACAGAAAAAAATATCCCACACATTCAAACAATGCTTAATTCCACAGTTGCGAACGTTTACTGTTCATTCTGTCCATCACAGTAACGTTAGCCTATACCCTCTCTGTACATGATTCGGTGGATTTAGTAACTATTAAAATGCACAGGAAGTAACTTCATTTATAACCCTTTGTTGTTATATCGGGAAGTATTTTGCTATTCCAATTGGATAGGTTTATAGAAACCCGATGGTAACGGCTACGTTATTTCGGTCCGTGACCAATCAGTAACGTTCGCGAGTATTACATTGCGAGTTCCACTTTTATGTTTAACGCGGAAGTGATTCCCATGTATTTGTGTGCCTGCGCTAAGATCGTAGATTCACGAATTTTGGAGCGGCGGGTGAGAAAAAATTTCATTTTATTTCTCGGAAATTATTGATTAAATATTCTGTCCACTAAAAAGTAACGATAGCGTCATAGTAACGCAACCTCATTCAGAACGAAATTATGAAAAACTACACATTATTTGAGGTGAAAATGTGTGTTGAAATGACGAAAAGTTGGGATGCCCGTTGAATGCGTGTGTAAATGCATGTAAACATTGTGTACATTCGGCGAACCCGGAGATTCCCTGTGCTAACGTTAGACACTGTCCATGTAACATTAGCAAAAGCCCGTGTTTTCTGTGAAACCCAATCCATATGTTGATGAAGCACAAAAAAACTCATAAATATGTTGAAATGGTCATGTAATCATTTGCTGTATGTCTGTACATTCCATTATTTTAACATACAGTCAAGGATATTTAACTGTTTTGTTAAGTTAACTAAGTTCAGTCAATTCTGTCCACGTAACATTAGCAACATATCCAAAAATTTTAACCCCTTTATTAATCAAAATATGAGTGGGCCAGGTCTAAAAGTTGGTGGGAATCCTTTTTATTATAAAGCAAGACCAAATAAAACAGAAATGTTAGATTGCCTTGAGATTTTATCAGAAAAATTAATGGGATCAAATGTGCCCACTTTCTGTAGAGTTTGCCATTAGAAACAATCAGTGATGTCTTACTTGAAAAACTGTCCTCCACTGTTGCCAATTAAACTGTCTTATGCAACTGAGACACAAGGTGGCTTGTTTTTTCTGTTTAAAGTCAAAGTCAGATGTATTTGTTTTTTTTTTAGAAATGCTAGCGCCCCAACCTATATTTAGATCACCAGCCGCCACTGATATATATATATATATAAAAAGAGAAAAGCAGGACCTTCAGAGGCAAAAAACATTTAGATGCAAAAAGGTTTATTAATTAATTAATGAATGAGAGATGGTCCTCACATTGATACATGGTCCTCACATGCTTTTGCCTCTGACTGGGTTGGTTGAACTTTCCTGACATGAGTGGGGCTGAACGAGCATTGCTTTCTTCATCCTGGTTTTCATATTTCTTCATCATCCGCCGCTCCAGCACCACTGATGAGACAGGAGCCTCTTTCCTGAATATTTATACATCCTGTTTTTTTTTATTATATTCCATTCATCTATATATATATGACATATGTCAATAAATAAAAAATAACTGAAGTCTGAACAGACTGAATTCCATCCCTCAAAGAGCAGATATATTAAATAAAACGATTTTCACAACTCGAGTAAAGGTGAGAATTAGGTGTCTGACAGTGATTGTGTTAAGTCTCCAGGTAGGAGACAGAAATAATTGAATGACAAATGTAATTAGACAAAACAAAGTAAATATCCTGTGCAGAGATCCTATAACTTTTAATGATGACAAAATGTTTTTTTACAATTACACTCTGATGAGGAGTTTGGGAAGTGTTTAGCTGGATTATTTATGTTTTTGCTCAGTCCCTGTGAATAAGGTGCAGCGAGTATCTATTACTTTTCTCTTGATTTAAGTAAGTATTTTCAACTCAGATTATATGAGTTTTTTTTTCAATGAGCTGGTCAGAGATACTCCTCTGCAGCATCCTCTGTGTTTAGTGTGATTGAGGAGGAGAGAGATGTGGGCTGTTTTGTTTCAGTTTAGGGAGAAGACTTTCATAGACAGTGTTGGACTTCACTGGCAGTGGCGATCAGTTTTCACTACATGGAGGAGAGCTCAAGATTGAGTGAAAGACAGCTCTTTTGATAAGCTTGTTTCTCCATCAGGGTAATTTTGATTAGTGTCTATTACAGTTCTTATATCATTTCATCACTGCAGTGCTGAATATAAATCAGAGTGTATTTCAACTCTAGATGTATTTAATTGCTAGAAGATTTGTATTGTTTGTGCATTGTGTAAATTTGACAAAATAAAGATATTCTGGTTATAGACATCCACAGATAATGTGTCCAGTTAAAAGAGAGACAAAGACATTTGAAACCACAGACACTGTGTGAGTGCTGAGTGCAGCTGCTAGAGAGTGTGAGAAAGTAGAGGAGTGTGTTGTAGAGTGTCATCTCACTATTCTCATTGCTGTGTGTGAGTGTTGGTTGGAATATGTACATACATTCTGGATTCATTCATATATTGGATCTATAGTGGGAAATGTAATGAGTGATCTAATTGGTTTTAAAAAAGTGATTTGTTGTATGTTAACTGAATAGAAGATGGGTAATTCTGATAAAAATCACATTAGAATTTTAGTACCACATATTTTTTTCATTTATTATATATATATAGCTAGAGCTAAATCTTGATGGTTTTGTTTAATAGGTAGAAAATCTCTTACTTTTGTGTTTCTTTAGAGAGGTCAGGTGAAGGGACCCCCAGAGATGCAGTGTTGATTGAGTAACTGGGGTGTTTGATACCATGTTAATACATTTGTTATGGGTAGTGTTGAGAAAGATGTTAAATTGTCGTAATTGTGTGAATATAATTTTATATCCATAAAATAATTGTATATTTGATACATTTTTATTGAAAAATGGCATGAATGTTTTAAAAAGATTATGTTATATATTTAAAATGTGTTAATTTAGATACCACATTTAAATTATAAAAGATTTTTAATCTTGATCTCTTTTGTTAATATAGATGTGTTGAAGAGGAAAGGAGACTTTTCTCTGTATGATAACAGAGGAAGGAGAGCTTGTAAGTTTGTTTTTGTAATCATAAATAGAGTAATGAAATAATGTATAGAGAAGATAGAGAGACAGAGAGCAGTTTATAAATAAAATAAGTTTGCTCTGATGTATTTAGGCTTTATAGTTGTTTTTTAAAGGTGAGTTTTATTTTGGAGAGTGAGTTTCACAGTAAGAGGCCAGACACACCAACAGGACTTGACTCGTTTGCCAGTTTCTCTCAGTGCATTCCATCAGACACAGAATAACAGATACACTGGTCAGTTCGACAGTAAACCTCCAACAGTTTGTCATGATGAGAGCAGATCTGCTCCTGCAGGTTTCCAGTGGCTTTGACCAGTTTGTGCTTCTTAAGAGGAGGAGATTCATAGTGAGGCTGGAGGTGAGTTTTCACAGTAAGAGGCCAGACACACCAAACAGGACTTGACGGCTTTGCACTTTCTCTCAGTGCAGACATCACACGTCACATCTCCAGGTCCAGCGTAACAGTGAGCAGGAGGAGCAGCTTGGAGTCCTGTCTTCTTCAGTTTCTCCACCACTTCAGCCAGCATGGTGTTTTGTCTTAAAACAGGTCTTGGGGTAAAGGTCTCTCTACACTGAGGACAGCTGTAGACACCAGTATGATCATCCTTATCCCAGCAGCCCTTAATACAGCCCATACAGTAACTGTGTCCGCAGGGAATAGTCACCGGGTCCTTCAGTAGATCCAAACAGATTGCACAGCTGAACTGGTCCTGATCCAGAAGACCTGCAGCCTCAGCCATTTTAATGCTCAAAGTCACAGAGATTAGTATCAGTTCAGAATGTACTATAGGTTTTCTGAATCTGTGTGGAAGAGCAGAAGATATTTCCTGGTTCTGAACAGACCCACCAAGATACTGGCCGCTGCTATTTTACTGCTCACACTGACAGAGACAGAGTTAAGTTTAGTTTCTGTGAAACTGCGTAACAGAGATCGTGTGAGTGACTTCCTGGTTCTGCCCACAGCTGTAGGAGGTGTTGTGTTGGACTGATGCCAGGCTGAGCAGAGCAGTGACTGTAGAGAGAGAGAGAGAGAGAGAGAGAGAGAGAGAGAGAGAGAGAGAGAGAGAGACAGAGAGAGAGAGAGAGACAGAGAGAGAGAGAGAGAAAGAGAGAGAGAGAGAGAGAGAGAGAGACAGAGAGAGAGAGAGAGACAGAGAGAGAGAGAGAGAGAGAAAGAGAGAGAGAGAGAGAGAGCAGACTTTCAGCAGCTCATAAAACACACAATATCTCTCACTGCTGTGCTGCTGTTCACAGCTTCATCTGGCCCTTTCTATATTACAGATTCTCATTTATATTTTACTATAAGGTGTGGAAAAGTGTGCGTAAAATTCACTGAAAGACTAAAGGATCTCTCTTCCTGTTGAGATGTAGTTCTCACATTGTACCTCTCTCTCTTGTCCTTTCCCATTTCTGTCATATATACAGTGGGGAAAAAACTAAATGTAACATTTATTTGTTGTCACAGGGTACACAACCTCTGACCTGGTCAAACATTGTTAAATCTACACTTGAATGTAGGCAGTGCAGTATAATGTATAAAGAACCAAAAAGGTTTGATTCCCAGGTAGGACACTGCAGTTGTACTCTTGAGCAAGGTACTTCACCTGCATCGCTTCTGTGTATATCCAGCTGTGTATGCAGTCTGCCTCATTCTGATCCGGTAAAGTGTTTGTGTGCAAAAGAAAGGTCTGTGTCCGAATCAGCTCAATTCCATACTATTAGGTAGGCTTATTGAGTACACTGGGGCTGTGTCTGAATCAGCTCCCTTCCATACTATTAGGTAGGCTTATTGAGTACACTGGAGCTGTGTCTGAATCAGCTCCCTTCCATACTATTAGGTAGGCTTATTGAGTACACTGGAGCTGTGTCTGAATCAGCTCCCTTCCACACTATTAGGTAGGCTTATTGAGTACACTGGGGCTATGTCTGAATCAGCTCCCTTCCATACTATTAGGTAGGCTTATTGAGTACACTGGGGCTGTGTCTGAATCAGCACCCTTCTATAATATTAGGTAGGTTTATTGAGTACACTGGGGCTGTGTCTGAATCAGCACCCTTCCATACTATTAGGTAGGCTTATTGAGTACACTGGGGCTGTGTCTGAATCAGCTCCCTTCCATACTATTAGGTAGGCTTATTGAGTACACTGGGGCTGTGTCTGAATCAGCACCCTTCCATACTATTAGGTAGGCTTATTGAGTACACTTGGGCTGTGTCCGAATCAGCTCCCTTCCATACTATTAGATAGGCTTATTGAGTACACTAGGGCTGTGTCTGAATCAGCACCCTTCCATACTATTAGGTAGGCTTATTGAGTACACTGGGGCTGTGTCTGAATCAGCACCCTTCCATACTATTAGGTAGGCTTATTGAGTACACTGGGGCTGTGTCCGAATCAGCTCCCTTCCATAATATTAGGTAGGCTTATTGAGTACACTGGGGCTGTGTCTGAATCAGCACCTTTCCATACTATTAGGTCGGCTTATTGAGTACACTGGGGCTGTGTCTGAATCAGCTCCCTTCCATACTAGTAGGTAGGCTTATTGAGTACACTGGGGCTGTGTCTGAATCAGCACCCTTCCATACTATTAGGTAGACTTATTGAGTACACTGGGGCTGTGTCTGAATCAGCACCATTCCATACTATTAGGTAGGCTTATTGAGTACACTGGGGCTGTGTCCGAATCAGCTCCCTTCCTGTTATGTTCTGAGTCTGTGTCTTGCATTTCTGTCATGTTTAGTATTGTCAGTTTCTGAAGCATACATTTTTCCATGTTTTCCGCAGCCTTGCGTTCTGTGCTGTCTCTCTCGCTCCCTCTCAGAGTTTTACTTTCGTTCCTGTACGCTTCGTTCGTATTACCCTGCACTACTAATTCTTATATAGGACTTGCATGAGTACTAACTGGCTAAACACGGGTGTGGTTAACTAATCTACTAACGTCAGGGTTTAATAGAATTATTACTAACACAATCTAACAATCTAGTTCTCATCACGTTTCCACAGCTGTTTAATGTTTCCTTACGTATCCAGTCATTGTCTTGTTAACTAACTACTAACGTCAGGGCTGGGATATGATGACTACTAACGAATTACTAATCGCCTTGTTACGTGTCTCAGTTCTCTCAAGCTGTTTTCCATTTCCTGCTATTCTCAAGCTAAGTGTTTGCACCTGTCTACACCTGCATTTATACCAGCAGTCTTAGTACCTTGTTGCGAGTTCGTCACATTGAAATTATATGCGTTAGTCTGTTGCCTGTTTTTCCTCCCCGAGTGAGCATATCTGTTTTCCGAGTCTGTGTTTCATGTTTAGTTTCCGAGTTAGTGCATTTTTGTGGTCTATTCTGTTGTTTATTGTTTTTCTCATCTGATTGCTTTCCTGGTTTTGACCTCAGTCCGTGTTCTCGCGACCCTGCTTCTGGATCTTGTTTTTGTACCTCTGCCGTGCCTTCCCGTTACTGACCCCTGCCTGTTTTTGATGTCTCTTTGGTTTTGGAATTGTACCTTTGTTGAACATTAAACTTCGGTTTTCTGTACCCCTGCCTGCTTTTGGGTCCCTGTCCACCGATCGTAACACTTCCATACTATTAGATGGGCTTATTGAGTACACTGGGGCTGTGTCTGAATCAGCACCCTTCCATACTATTAGGTAGGCTTGTTGAGTGGACAGGATGAAAAAGTCTGAAATTCTCTAAATATAGTATACTTAAAACCCCCTTATGATGCATTTACTTCCAGAGTTTCGCTGAGTATATTTGGGAGCACACTTCAAGTAGGACATGAACATTTTGATCGAATAAATATGACCAGCAGCTTGGTTTTTAAAAATGAGGCGCAGCTTCGCTGATGTTTTTTTTCAATAACAACACGTGACATGGCTGCGCACGGGTGGGACATCTTACGACACTTCCTCAGTACAGTTGGATAATAGTACGGCGGATATTTTTTGCATACTCAACAGTGCACATTACACAGCACTATGAAGGTAAATTAAGGACTTAAATACTGTATGCGTATGTAAGAAAATTTGAGCATATACATGTTTTGTGTTGTTGCAATTGTGATTCACACTTGTGGATTACAGAGTTGTATCTGCAAAACAAAGATTTGCAACTTGTAACATAATGATTTGTCCCTGTAACTGTACAACTCGAATGTGTAGATTAAAACGTTGTGCTTTCAAAACATTCATATATTGTCAATCTAAATATTTTAAACTACGAATTGCCTCGAACGATTTACAAATCTACCATTTGTGCTCTCTCGCCTCTTCTTTGTGCGCTCGCCTCTCCCATCTACACGCTAAAATTTTGTCCCTGTTCTTGCGTTTAACTAACTAGATTGTGTGATGGGTATATCCAAGTCATCAATAGGAGCTATGATCATTTTATCAATGCGATGGATTAACACGTTCACTGCCTTCCCATCACGCAAGAGAAACTACGATGTACAAAGGTAGGCTATTAAAGCCAATGTCACTAACACGTTGAAAATGTATACCACCACACACATTTTTTTCGTAGAAAGCTGGCAACCCAGGGGGCATGTACAATAAACAGGTCATTAGAATATTTAAAAAAAAACACATAATGCTGCATGCAAATTCAGACACAAAATACTGCAGAACATGAATTTCAGTTTTAAAGAGTAATTTATAACAGCATATAATGCAGCGTATTGTAAGGAATATGGGCCATATGATTCACTGAGTCTCCTGAAATGTCCTGAAATGTTGATTTGGCTACAAATAATGAAAAGTGGCATCTCACAAACTCTCCTTTACATCTCTGCAGGATATTCAAGTTACATATAGTCTTGTGTTACTGTGATAGGGGAGTGATAAGGGTACTGTGCAGGCCAGCCAGCCTCACACTGGTACAAAGAAAAAGTGAACATTAACGACTGAATTACTGAGTTTGGTTGGTATGCTCAGTTTGTCCGTTAGTCTGTGGATGGAAGCCGGAGGTCAGACTAAGGGATGCGCCCAACTGTGCGCAAAAGGAGCGCCAAAATTTGGTGACATATTGGGGGCCGCGGTCCGAAACCACATGCTGGGGCAATCCGTGGATCTTGAAGACGTGATCCACCATCAGCTGGGCGGTCTCCGGTGCCGATGGTAGTTTGGCCAGAGCAAGAAAATGCGCCGCTTTAGAAAACCTATCGACGATAATGAGAATACCGTATTCCCCTGGGCAACCCGGTAGCAACGTCCAAAGCGATAAGGCTCCATAGTCGACTGGGCACAGGTAGGGGGTATAATAACCCAGAGGGTGGGAGTTGAGAGCCCTTATTCCGGGTGCAAATGGCATAGGCTGCAATGAACTCACACACATCCCTCTCCATCCCAGGCCACCAAAAGCATCTGGAGAGGAAATATTTAGTGCGGTGAGCGCCTGGGTGCACAGCGAGTTGGGAGGAATGACCCCACTGGAGTACTCGAGACCTCACATCGGGAGGTACAAAAAGGCAATTGGTGGGACCCCCCCCCCCAGGCCTGGTTCTAGGCACTTTCTGAACTGCCACTTCATGTCCCACAATATGGGGGCCAAGATCTGGGCAGCTGGCACAATAGGCTTTGAAGTAGCGGAGCTGTCGGACTGATCCAAGATGCGTGACAGGGCATCCGGTTTAATGTTTTTGGACCCCGGGCGGTAGATCAGCAGAAAATTAAACCGGGTAAAAAATAATGCCGAGCGTGCCTGCCAAGAATTACATCTCTTAGCCTGTTGGACGTATTCCAAATTCTTCTGGTCAGTCCACACTGACCAGATGGATTTATCCCTCCCTCATTTAATGCGAGGGTTATGCTGGACCAGCTATGTGTGACCCAGGACTAGGGGGTAAGCAGGAGAATCAACTAAAAGAAATTTGATTTTTTCAGTATGATTTTCATGGGAGGTGTGCATGGAGAGGACTTCAGTGGTTGCTACAATGGTACCTGAGCCCAATGGGTGCAGTGACCAATCGGGGCTGAGCAAGGCAAAGGATGGGTATCTGATGTTTTTTGGCCCACCGGGCATCAATAAAGCACTCTACAGCCCCGGAGTCAATAAAAGTGTCGACCTGAAGGGAGTGCTGTTGCCATGTAATGTTGACTGGTAGAAGTGTCTAAGGTGTAGTACCACTATGTCTCGCTAGCGGCCCCAGTTCCTCTAGCGAGACCCTTCTTTTCTCTTTAATTTTAGGCACCGGTTGAGAGTGTTGCGTTTGCAGTAATGACACCACTCCAGAGTAGAGGGAGAGTCTCCGGGTGGGCGAGCAAGAGGCCCCATCTACCTGCATAGTCTCTTCATTCTTGAGAGAAATGGGGAACGGACGCAGTAAACGGAGCGAAGGAGGATCTCAGAATCGGCATCAGTGAACTGTGTCATTAGAGGAGCTTCTAGCCAACCTGTTTCACCTGCCAGTGCTCGAAACCTAATGCAAAATTATACCACTGTATTGTTACCCTGGTGAAGGCGAATAAGCCGCCTCGCCGACTCTTAACCAGAAAACGTTATGGTCGAACACTAACTCCATTTCTTACATTAGTGTTTTAGTCGTGTTAAGAATCGGGGAATTGCTCCAGATTAACGGAGTAGCCCAGTCAAGCGCGGATCTG
>JAKUDI010001076.1:0-43823 GCA_022702515.1 Ilyophis sp. 1 JC-2022 | reverse complement strand
CAGCACGCAGATCAGCCCTCCAGGACCGGAATTGAGCAGCCCTGGTATAGCAGCTGTTTGGTTGTATGAAATATTCTCTAGATTCTTCTATGGCTTGGACAGCTTTACTCTTCACACAGACCACAGACCACTTATACCCCAAATCAACAGGAAAGCACAGACCACTTATACCCCAAATCAACAGTAAAGCACAGACCACTTATACCCCAAATCAACAGTAAAGCACAGACCACTTATACCCCAAATCAACAGTAAAGCACAGACCACTTATACCACAAATCAACAGTAAAGCACAGACCACTTATACCCCAAATCAACAGTAAAACACAGACCACTTATACCCCAAATCAACAGTAAAGCACAGACCACTTATACCCCAAATCAACAGTAAAGCACAGACCACTTATACCCCAAATCAACAGTAAAGCACAGACCACTTATACCCCAAATCAACAGTAAAGCACAGACCACTTATACCCCAAATCAACAGTAAAGCACAGACCACTTATACCCCAAATCAACAGCAAAGCACAGACCACTTAGACCCCAAATCAAAAGTAAAGATCTTGATTCAGTTCCACTCAGGTGTTAAAGATTGTTCAGACGTATGAAGTGTTTCAATCCACATGCTGAATATGTGCTGGGCAAACAGCTGGCTGTAGCTGACGCTCTTTCCACACATCCTGGATCTGCTGTCACACAGGAAGTGGCAGAACTGCTCAGGGACACTAAGGCGGTGCACACTGTGTGGCCCATTTCACACACAAAGTTGGATGTGGTCAAACACCTGACAGTGCAGGAGGCAGACCTGCAGATGGTGAAGCAGTACCTGAACACTGGATGGCCCAGGTACACAGCCCACGTCCCAAAACAGGTACAGTCCTACTACACCTCCCAAACACACCTATCTAACCAGGTACAGCCCTACTATGCCTCCCAAACACACCTATCTAACCAGGTACAGCCCTACTATGCCTCCCAAACACACCTATCTAACCAGGTACAGCCCTACTATGCCTCCCAAACACACCTATCTAACCAGGTACAGCCCTACTATGCCTCCCAAACACACCTATCTAACCAGGTACAGTCCTACTATGCCTCCCAAACACACCTCTCTAACCAGGTACAGTCCTACTATGCCTCCCAAACACACCTATCTAACCAGGTACAGCCCTACTATGCCTCCCAAACACACCTATCTAACCAGGTACAGTCCTACTATGCCTCACAAACACACCTCTCTAACCAGGTACAGCCCTACTATGCCTCCCAAAAACAGCAATCAATCTCAATCTCCCAGGTACTGCTGTTACATGGGGAAAGAAGGTTTCTCTTTTCCATGCTGTGTTGCTGCAGTTTTCTCTTAGAGTTGTTCTGGTTCCATTAGCTTGTGGACTTTGAGCACAGGTACATCGGCCTCTTCATGCAGACCTTAAAACTGACTCTGGCTTAGCTCACTAGCTCTGTATGGCAATAGCTTTTGGCTCATGTTAACTCTGGCTCTGTCAATAGCCTTACTCTCACCTCATCATTAGTGAATCCACACAAAATTCTGCCACGTATCATTGACTCGATAAGTTGCTCATGTCTTTTGCTTTGTTCTTCAGGTAAGTCACATGAGTATCAAAAGATTCAGATTGTTCCTGCACGGTTGTAAAGAATATGTGCCTCAAATATTCCAGATTTCTTCTTGGTAACATTACGTATGAAAATCCCCATGCAAAGTTTCTAAATTGTCCATGCCTTCCACAAATTCAAACGTGTTGAACGATTTGATTGCATCATCCCCGGCTGCTTGGAGAAAGGCAGCACACTCGACTTTATCAGACTTCTCAAAGATTCCACTCGCAATGAGAAATGGCTCCAATTTCTGGATCCAAATGCTCCAATTTGCCACATGATTTCTTTCAAGACTTAAAAAATAGGTGAACTTTTTTTCAACACGGACCTTATTGAAAGGTTGTTTCCAATAATTTATAATTGTGCATAGCACAACATCACTGACAGCTTTATTATCAAAAAATTAACTTTTTAACCACAGCTTCTCAGTGGGTTTAAATGCGTTCCAATGGGGCAAGTAGTTTTGCCTTCTGAAACTGAAATGCTGTATCTCCTTTTAATAAAGTTGGAGGTTTCATCTGTTACATTTTTCCTCTCTCTCTTCCTTTTCAAAACAGTTCAGTTACTCCGACACCATGTAAAGTATGCAAGTGACACCAAAGATATGCAGATGCAAGCACAACTTTGACTGAAGGTTCTCAATCAAGTACGACAACACATTTACAGGTCTATATAGCTGCACTGCCACCAGCTGGTATAAACTGGGAACGAATATCCACATACAGGTGCAGCTCAAATAATTAGAATATCGTGAAAAAGTTCAATATTTTTTGTCACTCATTTCAGAAAGTGAAACTCATATATTATATAGATTCATTACACATAGAGTGAAATATTTCAAGCCTTTATTTCTTGTAATTTTGATGATTATGGCTTACAGCTAATGAAACCCAAAATTCAGTGTCTCAGAAAATTTGAATATTTTGCTTTAACATATTTTTAAAGTATCATATTTAATATTTGGTCGCATATCCTTTGCATGCTGTTACTTCTTGAAGTCTGTGACCAATCAACATCAAAAGACTCTCGATATCTTATTTTCAGGTACTGTTACAAGCGATACTATAAGCTCTCTGCATTTTAATGGATCTCTATGGGAATTGGGGGGTGAGACGAGATTCAGCTGTAAATTACACTGGTACAGTATGGAACACATGGCTTGGCTGTAAGTCATCAAGGGTCTGAGCTATCGAACGAGCTCCAAACCATCACTCTGTTGCCAGATATGGAGTAGATGTGGATGGATCACTGCAAGGGTTATTTCTCCTGACTCATTTTCCTATAGAACTCTATGGGAAAAAGGTCAGGAGAAACAACCCTTAAAGGGATCCATCCACATCTACTCCATATCTGGCCGCAGAGTGATGGTTTGGGGCTCGTTTGATACCTTAGACCCTTGATGACATTTCGCCAGACATGTGTTCCATACTGTACCAGTGTAATTTACAGCTGAATCTAGTCTCACCCCCCAATTCCCATAGAGATCAGTTCAAATGCAGAGAGGTTATAGTATCGCTTGTAACAGTACCTGAAAATAAGATATCGAGAGTCTTTTGATGTTGATTGGTCACAGACTTCAGGAAGTAACACTAATGTATATTGTATACAACAACAAAAAATTCCAATAGTATAGAAAAGAGAAGCCCAGGTGTCCACAAAACATTTTTGTTGAAATGACACAGCTCACTAACTGGATAACTATTTACCCTTCATGTTTCAGCAAAAAAGCCAGTTATAAGATGGGTTTCAACACTAAAACATCAACCCCATCTGCACATTATAAACCATCAAACAACCGTCAGGAAACTCAGAAAGCCCAAAACCCTGCTTTTCTTTCAGCTCGCTCCCTCCAGCCCTTCATCAAATTCAATTTTTGCAATCCTTCCCTCCTCGCCCTCCACTAAATGTAGTTCTCTCCCCCTCTGTTTAACCCCTCTACCAAACTAAATCTGTTTTCTGTACCTCCACCGAATGTAAATGGTCACCAAATTTAAACCGAAGGAATGCAGAGGCAGGGAAGCAGAATAACCCAGATTAGAGATTCAGTGAATTTCATCTGGACTCTTTTTAAAGGAGCTATATTTTTTTATATATAGGATTAGAAAACAACACAGACAGTAAAATATATATATATATGATACAGATATATATGATGGATAATCTTTATTTGAATTATAATAACTCGAATGGCACTTGCATTCTGTGGGGAAATCAGCTATTTAAAGAAGGTAAAATAACCCCTCCCATTCAGGCCAGCCAGTCTCACACTGGTACAAAGGACATTTGAATATAAACTACCGAATGACTTTCTACGAACAGTGTGATTATTACAAAGCATTTTAAAGAGGAAGAAACAAAAATGAAATAAGAGAATCCTATTTTTTAAGCCCACATATGTCTTATTCCAGCTTTATCTCTCATCTGTTTCTCATCCCTTACTTTTAGCAAATCCCAGTTTGGAATGGTCAGTCACATTTGTGGCAACTGTGTAAAATGTGCTCCTCTGACCCCAGTGCTGGTAGAGGTGTAGAACTGTGTAAAATGTGCTCCTCTGACCCCAGTGCTGGTAGAGGTGTAGAACTGTGTAAAATGTGCTCCTCTGACCCCAGTGCTGGTAGAGGTGTAGAACTGTGTAAAATGTGCTCCTCTGACCCCAGTGCTGGTAGAGGTGTGGAACTGTGTAAAATGTGCTCCTCTGACCCCAGAGCTGGTAGAGGTGTAAAGTTGTGCTCATGGTGAGGGTCTTTACTGACTGAGCCCCTCAGACAAACTTTCATCTTTAATATTTTATTTACTTCTCCTCTCTATCTCACTGCAGTGTTTTTCTCTCACTCTGATTACAGCTGATCTTCCCTCTCTCTCTTCCCAGATCACACAGTTTTACAGAAGATCCAACAGTGCGAACTCTAAACCCAGGATATAGGGGCTGAGTGAATGTGGTCTGGACTCTGTGCAGGAGGGTCATTGTGTCAGAGACGCTGTAAAAGGACAGAGTTCCTGCCCTGTGATCCAGGTACACTCCTATTCTGGAGGAGGAGGGAACAGGGATTTCATTGATCTTATTATTGTGCCTGAAAGAGTAACTGGAGGGAGTACAGTACAAACTCCAGGACATCTTATTATATCCCATTGTAGAGTTATCACCCTGCCCTTTCCTGCTGATCTCTTTATATGAGACTGCTATACAAACCTCCCCTTTCCCACTCCACTCAGCCTCACAGTAACAGCACCCAGACAGACCCTCTTTGCACAGCAGTTGGCCCCTATATGCAAATCTCTCTGGATGAGCCGGATATGACTGGGTATCTTCCATAAGGGTCACATTTCTGTTCCCCTCAGACAGACGGAGGTCGTTATTCACTGTGTTTGGGTCCAGTGTGAGCTGACAGGAATCTGATGGAGGGGAAGGTTAATATTTTATATGAGGACAGGTCCATTTTTTCTCCACACATACTATGCAGCATGATATTTCATCTCGACATGCATCCATGCATTTCTTTGGTTTTTTTATGAAAGAGTAGTTATTTTTCATTTTTGTTACAGAAGAGTAATTTAAAAATACAATATTTTTATTTATAGAGGAAAGGTGTGTGGGTCTGTATAAGGATGTAAATAAATAATTAAATAAGCTCAGCCAGTAATTAGATAAACTCTCAGTAATTAACACAGTGTGTGAGTCTGTATATGTGTGTGTGTGTATGTGTGTGTATGTGTGTGTGTCTATGTGTGTGTGTGTGTGTCGCAGCTGAGAGTATCAGAGCAAGCACTCACACTGTAAGAAATCCTCTCTGGTCCTGGGCTCTACAATATGGACTTCTTTCACTGCAGGGACAGAGTGAGAGAAAAGGATAAAAATAAAGATATTTTTTATATAGAGGGTGGGAAAGAGAAAAACTTTACAATGAGGATGGAGGATAATGTCGACACTGAGATGGTTTTAAAATATTATGAATATCTACTGCACAGTGTAACTGACAATTGTATTCACTCCATTTTTGGGTGGAATAATAACTGAAAAAAAAATTTTGCTTCTTAAAGATTTTAACAACCTGATTGAGAAATGTTGACCAGTTCCACATCCAGTTGCTCTTTCAGTTCAGAGACAGATTTCCTCACAGCCTCAAAAGAGGCATATGGACTGACAGTGATGCTGGGTAAGTCTCCAGCTCCAGGATGGGCACAGAGAGACTGACAGCTCTGCATAGAGACAGACAGACAGACAGAGAACAGTCTCAAGACAGATTTCTGTACAGATGCCAGGAGAAGATCTTTGTAAATGAGGATAACACCTCACGATGTATGTACAATGTACATAGTGCAGACTGTCAGAGAGCCAGTGATGTTACCTGGAGGAAATGGATGTTATCATCTGTGTGTGAAAGCTGCTCCATCTCAGCGTCTCTCCTCCTCAGCTCAGCAATCTCCTGCTCCAGTCGCTCCAGGAGTTCTTCAGCCCGACTCACTTCAGCCTTCTTCTGATCTCTGATCAGCTCTTTCACCTCAGAGCGCATTCTCTCAATGGAGCAGATCAGCTCAGTAAAGATCCTCTCACTGTCCTCCACTGCTGTCTGTGCAGAGCGCTGTTAGGAGACACAGAAAGAGGAGGGCTGTACATTATAACTAGGCCTTTCACTCAGCTCCTACTGGGACCCCAGACAGCCTGTTCCCCACAGTGTGGCTCAGTCGGATTGAGCCCCACAGGGCTGGAAAGTGACCCAACACTGGACTCCTCACTGGCTGACTGGAGGAGAGCCCTGACTGAGCCCTGAAATGGCTCTTCCAGCAGCCAGCTGTTGTCTTCTCCTCTGGTCAGTACCCACCTTGAGTGACTGCACAGCCTGTCTCAGATCCTGCAGCTCCTTCTCTCTCTCCTGGATTATCTGATGGAATTTACTCTGTGTCGCCCCCAGCTGCTTCTGTGGATAGATTATTTTCCCAGTTGTATTACTGTGCATTGTGTTCACATTTGTTAAATAATAAAAAGTGATTATAAACTACGGACATGACCTAAGCACTCATCCATATGAAATCCCGCAGGTCAGTGTGTAGAAGTGTCCTGACCTTACAGATAAAGCTTCTAAACTGTGTGAGTGAACTAGCTGCTCCAGCCGTGTTGATTGTCATTCAGGGAGTGAATAGGGGGGTGAGGGGTGTGAACAGAGCTGTCACAGAGAGCTGACTTGGGTTCACTTTCTGTTCTTATCACTGTGGATATCAGACCTAAAAATCACTCAACAAGTGGATTCAGTATTTCAAATGCTCAAATCTAATAAAATTTACCTTTTTATGATTAGATTTTATTTTTACAGAGCTAAGTAGAAGAAATGGCCCATGAAACCACTGTAAAAATCATGCAGATTGAACTCCTATTTAGACACATAAATATTTAGACATCATGCTATATGTTAGTGAGAGCTAAATCATAATCAGGTTTTTTTTATAGGAGAACAGAACAATCTCAGTCTACTTGTGTATTTCTTGCTTTAATCAGACAGGTAGAAAACAGAGAGTATAGAAGGGACCCCTGCTGAGAAAATGACCTGGTGGGTATCAGACCCCTGTCCACACGGGGGAATCACATGTGGGCTGATAGTCAGCTGTCCCACAGGCTCTGGCACATGTCTCACCATGATCAGGACAGTATTACATGTAAAATACATTTCATATAACATTCAGATTGTATACTGTATAACATACGTGTCTGTTCTTTTTGAAACATGGCATGCCCACTGTTCCTAGTTCACCTTAAATTAAAAATCGAATGTTTTTTTTTTTACAGTAACTGATACTTATACTGAATTGTGAATTTGGAAAACTCTTTCAATACAAAATGTGTTTTTAAAGAATTTCAATCAGTTAAATTCTAAACTGTTTCTCTCCAGTATAATATCCAGTATCAGAGCTGCCAGTGAAGAGTTCCAGTACTTACCTGTTGCTCAGTCCTTTCTGCTGCAGATGAGACTGTATCATGGCCTCTGTGTTCATCCATTGTACACAGCAGACAGATGCACTGCTGATCGGACGACAGTAAACCTCCAGCAGTTTGTCATGATGAGAGCAGATCTGCTCCTGCAGGTTTCCAGTGGCTTTGACAAGTTTGTGCTTCTTAAGAGGAGGAGATTCATAGTGAGGCTGGAGGTGAGTTTCACAGTAAGAGGCCAGACACACCAGACAGGACTTGACAGCTTTGCGCTTTCTCCCAGTGCAGACATCACACACCACGTCTCCAGGTCCAGCATAACAGTGAGCAGGAGGAGCAGCTTGGAGTCCTGTCTTCTTCAGTTTCTCCACCACTTCAGCCAGCATGGTGTTTTTTCTTAAGACAGGCCTTGGGGTGAAGGTCTCTCTGCACTGGGGACAGCTGTAGACACCAGTATGATCACCCTGATCCCAGCAGCCTTTAATACAGCCCATACAGTAACTGTGTCCACAGGGAATAGCCACCGGGTCCCTCAGCAGATCCAGACAGATTGGACAGCTGAACTGGTCCTGATCCAGAAGACCTGCAGCCTCAGCCATTTTAATGCTCAAAGTCACAGAGATTAGTATTAGTTCAGAATGTACGATAGGTTTTCTCAATCTGTGTGAAAGAGCAGAAGATATTTCCTGGTTCTGAACAGACCCACCAAGATACTGGCTGCTACTATTTCACTGCTCACACTGACAGAGACAGAGTTAAGTTTAGTTTCTGTGAAACTGCGTAACAGAGATCGTGTGAGTGACTTCCTGGTTCTGCCCACAGCTGTAGGAGGTGTGGTGTTGGACTGATGCCAGGCTGAGCAGAGCAGTGACTGTAGAGAGAGAGAGAGAGAGAGAGAGAGAGAGAGAGAGACAGAGAGAGAGAGAGAGAGAGAGAGAGAGAGAGAGAGAGAGAAGAATTTCAGCAGCTCATAAAACACACAATATCTCTCACTGCTGTGCTGCTGTTCACAGCTTCATCTGGCCCTTTCTATATTACAGATTCTCATTTATATTTTACTATAAGGTGTGGAAAAGTGTGCGTAAAATTCACTGAAAGACTAAAGGATCTCTCTTCCTGTTGAGATGTAGTTCTCACATTGTACCTCTCTCTCTTGTCCTTTCCCATTTCTGTCATATATACAGTGGAAAAAAAACTAAATGTAACATTTATTTGTTGTCACAGGGTAAACAACCTCTGACCTGGTCAAACATTGTTAAATCTACACTTGAATGTAGGCAGTGCAGTATAATGTATAAAGAACCAAAAAGGTTTGATTCCCAGGTAGGACACTGCAGTTGTACTCTTGAGCAAGGTACTTCACCTGCATCGCTTCTGTGTATATCCAGCTGTGTATGCAGTCTGCCTCATTCTGATCCGGTAAAGTGTTTGTGTGCAAAAGAAAGGTCTGTGTCCGAATCAGCTCAATTCCATACTATTAGGTAGGCTTATTGAGTACACTGGGGCTGTGTCTGAATCAGCTCCCTTCCATACTATTAGGTAGGCTTATTGAGTACACTGGAGCTGTGTCTGAATCAGCTCCCTTCCACACTGTTAGGTAGGCTTATTGAGTACACTGGGGCTGCGTCTGAATCAGCACCCTTCCATACTATTAGGTAGGCTTATTGAGTACACTGGGGCTGTGTCTGAATCAGCTCCCTTCCATACAATTAGGTAGGTTTATTGAGTACACTGGGGCTGTGTCTGAATCAGCTCCCTTCCATACAATTAGGTAGGCTTATTGAGTACACTGGGGCTCTGTCCGAATCAGCTCCCTTCCATACTATTAGGTAGGCTTATTGAGTACACTGGGGCTGTGTCTGAATCAGCTCCCTTCCATACTATTAGGTAGGCTTATTGAGTACACTGGGGCTGTGTCTTAATCAGCACCCTTCCATACTATTAGGTAGGCTTATTGAGTACAATAACAACACGTGACATGGCTGCGCATGGGTGGGACATCTTACGACACTTCCACAGTACAGTTGGAAAATAGTACGGCGGATATTTTTTGCATACTCAACAGTGCAAATTAAACAGCACTATGAAGGTAAATTAAGGACTTAAATACTGTATGTGTAAGTAAGAAGATTTGAGCATAAACATGTTTTGTGTTGTTGCCATTGTGATTCACACTTGTGGATTACAGAGTTGTATCTGCAAAACAAAGATTTGCAACTTGTAACATAATGATTTGTCCCTGTAACTGTAAAACTCAAATGTGTAGATTAAAACGTTGCGCTTTCAAAACTTTCATATATTGTCAATCTAAATATTTTAAACTACTAATTGCCTCGAACGAGTTACAAATCTACCATTTGTGCTCTCGCCTCTTTTTTGTGCGCTCGCCTCTCCATTCTACACGCTCGATTTTGTCCCTGTTCTTGCGTTTAACTAACTAGATTTTGTGATGGGTATATCCAAGTCATCAATAGGAGCTATGATCATTTTATCAATGAGATGGATTAACACGTTCACTGCCTTCCCATCACGCAAGAGCAACTACGATGTACAAAGGTAGGCTATTAAATGCAATGTCACTGACACGTTGAAAATGTATACCCCACGCACCTTTTTTTTTTGTAGTAAGCTGGCAGCCCAGGGGGCAGGTACAATAAACAGGTCATTAGAATATCAATAAAACCCACATTTTTAGAAACGCACCCGAGTAGCGCAGGTTAGAATATGACGGATCTCATCCCGTGTTAAATCCGCGCAGGAGAGGTATTTAAGCGCATGACTTAAGTCTGAATCCCTACTTAAGCATTCTTACGTGATAAAGATTCAAATAAAGTCTAACAAAGTTCTTTAAGGGCAGAAACAGTCTCAGGTGCCGGTCATGTGACTTATTTGGTGTCATTAATGTGAAAAAGGGCAACAGACAGGCACCATTCTCACAGAGAGAATGTTCAATTTAGGCTCTTTAAGCTTCATCTCTGTGGACATCATTTAAATGACTCTCCTCAAATCTGTCATTCAGACACAAATTACTGCAAAGGTAAATGGTGAATTAAAATTTTAAAAAGCCATTTTGGAATATAATGCAGCATGCAAATTCAGACACAAATTACTGCAGAACTTGAATTTCAGTTTCAAAGAGTCATTTATAACAGAATATAATGCAACGTATTGTAAGGAATATTGGCCATATGATTTACTGAGTCTCCTGAAATGTCCTGAAATGTTGATTTGGCTACAAATAATGAAAAGTGGCATCTCACAGACTCTCATTTACATCTCTGCAATATATTCAAGATACATATAGTCCAGTGTGGATTTACATTGTAACTAACAATTATATTCACTCCATTGGTTCTGGGTTGAAATGTTTGAATTTTAACCAGTTTCCCCTTGCAGACGTCCTCCAGGCGCTCTTTCAGTTCAGAGACACATTTCCTCACAGCCTCAAAAAAGATGTGTGGACTGACAAAGATGCTGGGTAAGTCTCCATGTCCAGAAGGGGCACAGAGAGACTGACAGTGATGCTGGGTAAGTCTCCAGGTTCAGAAGGGGCACAGAGAGACTGACAGTGATGCTGGGTAAGTCTCCAGGTTCAGGAGGGGCACAGAGAGACTGGCAGTGATGCTGGGTAAGTCTCAAGGTTCAGGAGGGGCACAGAGACTGGCAGTGATACTGGGTAAGTCTCCAGGTTCAGGAGGGTCACAGAGAGACTGTCAGTGATACTGGGTAAGTCACCAGGTCCAGGAGGGGCACAGAGAGACTGGTAGTGATACTGGGTAAGTCACCAGGTTCAGGAGGGGCACAGAGAGACTCACAGCGATACTGGGTAAGTCACCAGGTTCAGGAGGGGCACAGAGAGACTCACAGCGATACTGGGTAAGTCACCAGGTTCAGGAGGGGCACAGAGAGACTGACAGTGATACTGGGTAAGTCACCAGGTTCAGGAGGGGCACAGAGAGAATCACAGCTCTAGACAGCCCTTAGCCGAAGCTGTGAAACATCAGGAAGTAAACCAGTAGGCTACTGCACATGTGCGGAGCTCAAAGCAAGCCTGTAGGCTACTGCACATGTGCGGAGCTCAAAGCAAGCCTGTAGGCTACTGCACATGTGCAGAGCTCAAAGCAAGCCTGTAGGCTACTGCACATGTGCGGAGCTCAAAGCAAGCCTGTAGGCTACTGCACATGTGCGGAGCTCAAAGCATTGGCGCTCTTATTAAAATGAATGAGGAATATGAGACGTGTGAGGCCAACTTCTCCGATGGTGTTAAATGTTACTGCTCACAGTGACAGAGAGTGAGATAAAAATGTGATCTCTCTGGCCGTACCTGTTTCATACCTGAGGTGTGGTGATGGAGTAAAGCCAGAGTACAAAGAGAGGGAACTGTACCAGCACAGAGCCTGCAGTCACTCACAAACTCTTACTTATGGATTTTATTATTACTGTTATTACCAATCATACATATGGAATATTTCACTATCTAATTCCTGTCTTGTGGAGAAAAGCATTAAAGCTGCTTTTGTTGTGTGCAATAAATGACCATTATTTCATTTTCTGTTTAACGCTCATGTTTTTTCTTCAAATCTAATCTTTCCAATATTTTATCAATAGGACTGGTCAAGTGTGGGGAGAAAAAACATGTGTATACAATAAATTTAAATTTAAAATAATATGTTTTATTCGTCATGAGACTGAGCCAGTCATCTGCCACATTGATGAATTATATGTCCATCTATCAGAGGTGAATCTCATGCAGCAGTACCTGTTTCCCCAGGTAAATCAGGACTATTCTATCAGAGGTGAATCTCATGCAGCAGCACCTTGTTTCCCCAGGTAAATCAGGAGTATTCTATCAGAGGTGAAGCTCATGCAGCAGCACCTGTTTCCCCAGGTAAAGCAGGAGTATTCTATCAGAGGTGAATCTCAAGCAGCAGTACCTGTTTCCCCAGGTAAATCAGGAGTATTCTATCAGAGGTGAATCTCATACAGCAGTACCTGTTTCCCCAGGTAAAGCAGGAGTATTCTATCAGAGGTGAATCTCAAGCAGCAGTACCTGTTTCCCCAGGTAAATCAGGAGTATTCTATCAGAGGTGAATCTCATGCAGCAGCACCTCGTTTCCCCAGGTAAAGCAGGAGTATTCTATCAGAGGTGAATCTCATGCAGCAGTACCTGTTTCCCCAGGTAAATCAGGAGTATTCTATCAGAGGTGAATTTTATGCAGCAGTACCTGTTTCCCCAGGTAAAGCAGGAGTATTCTATCAGAGGTGAATCTCATACAGCAGTACCTGTTTCCCCAGGTAAATCAGGAGTATTCTATCAGAGGTGAATCTCATGCAGCAGTACCTGTTTCCCCAGGTAAATCAGGAGTATTCTATCAGAGGTGAATCTCATGCAGCAGTACCTGTTTCCCCAGGTAAATCAGGAGTATTCTATCAGAGGTGAATCTCATACAGCAGTACCTGCTTCCCCAGGTAAATCAGGAGTATTCTATCAGAGGTGAATCTCATGCAGCAGTACCTGTTTCCCCAGGTAAATCAGGAGTATTCTATCAGAGGTGAATCTCATGCAGCAGTACCTGTTTCCCCAGGTAAATCAGGAGTATTCTATCAGAGGTGAATCGCATGCAGCAGTACCTGTTTCCCCAGGTAAATCAGGAGTATTCTATCAGAGGTGAATCTCATACAGCAGCACCTGTTTCCCCAGGTAAATCAGGAGTATTCTATCAGAGGTGAATCTCATACAGCAGCACCTGTTTCCCCAGGTAAATCAGGAGTATTCTATCAGAGGTGAATCTCATACAGCAGCACCTGTTTCCCCAGGTAAATCAGCAGTATTCTATCAGAGGTGAATCTCAAGCAGCAGTACCTGTTTCCCCAGGTAAATCAGGAGTATTCTATCAGAGGTGAATCTCATGCAGCAGTACCTGTTTCCCCAGGTAAATCAGGAGTATTCTATCAGAGGTGAATCTCATGCAGCAGTACCTGTTTCTCCAGGTAAATCAGGAGCATTCTATCAGAGGTGAATCTCATACAGCAGCACCTGTTTCCCCAGGTAAAGCAGGAGTATTCTATCAGAGGTGAATCTCATGCAGCAGTACCTGTTTCCCCAGGTAAATCAGGAGTATTTGGTTCATTCTAAAATCCACAAGTGATACATTCATTTATTTAATATTTTATTTACTCCTCCTCTCTTTGTTTTTTCACTCACTTTTATATTTTATTTCTCTTTCCTTCATTCCAGATCACACAGTTTTACAGAAGAACCAACTCTAACCTCAAACCCAGCATAGAGGGGCTGAGTGAATGTGGTCTCGACTCTGGGCAGGAGGGTCATTGAGTTCCTGCCCTGTGAACCAGGTACACTCCTATTCTGGAGGAGGAGGGAGCAGAAATTTTAGTCATCCGTTATTGTGCCAGAAAGAGTAACTGGAGGAAGAGCAGCTCAAACTCCAGGACTCGTTATTATATCCCAGAACACAGTCAACACCTTCTTCTTTCCTGCTGATCTCTTTATATGGCACTGCTATATAAACCCCATTATACCCACTCCACTCAGCCTCCCAGGATTGAGGATGAATGTCAGTATTGATATAGATTTAAAATAGTTTTACTGCTCAAAGTGAGAGTTTACTTTTAGTTCAGAATGTAGTGTAGTTTCTCTGAATCTGTGTGAGAAAAAGCATGAGATACTTCCTGGTTCTGAGCAGACCCACCTAGATACTGACCTCTGCTATTTTACTGCTCACACTGACAGAGATAGAGATAAAGATGTGATCTCTCTGGACGTACCTGTTTCATACCTGAGGTGTGGTGATGGAGTAAAGCCAGAGTACAAAGAGAGGGAACTGTACCAGCACAGAGCCTGCAGTCACTCACAAACTCCTACTTATGGGTTTTATTATTACTGTTATTATCAATCATAAATATGGACCATCTATCAGAATCTCATGCAGCAGTACCTGTTTCCCCTGGTAAAGCAGGAGTATTCTATCAGAGGTGAATCTCAAGCAGCAGTACCTGTTTCCCCAGGTAAAGCAGGAGTATTCTATCAGAGGTGAATCTCAAGCAGCAGCACCTGTTTCCCCTGGTAAAGCAGGAGTATTCTATCAGAGGTGAATCTCAAGCAGCAGTACCTGTTTCCCCTGGTAAAGCAGGAGTATTCTATCAGAGGTGAATCTCAAGCAGCAGCACCTGTTTCCCCAGGTAAAGCAGGAGTATTCTATCAGAGGTGAATCTCAAGCAGCAGCACCTGTTTCCCCAGGTAAATCAGGAGTATTCTATCAGAGGTGAATCTCAAGCAGCAGTACCTGTTTCCCCAGGTAAAGCAGGAGTATTCTATCAGAGGTGAATCTCATGCAGCAGTACCTGTTTTCCCAGGTAAAGCAGGAGTATTCTATCAGAGGTGAATCTCATGCAGCAGTACCTGTTTCCCCAGGTAAATCAGGAGTATTCTATCAGAGGTGAATCTCAAGCAGCAGCACCTGTTTCCCCAGGTAAAGCAGGAGTATTTGGTTCATTTTCGTGAGGTTCAGGTTATTATCTGATACCCTTCACCAATCAGGTTCTCTTTCTATCCAGACACAAACACCAGGCAATAATTATTATTAAAAAGCATTTTCTAGTCTTATTCAACCCAAAAAATCTCAATGTGATCCACACCCAATCAATTTATATATACTTATTTTCAATAAAATATGTTTTACAGATACATGATGTTTTTTCTTTCTTAATTTAACTTTAATTCGGAAAAACCAGTTGGGATTAAAATCTATTTACCATGACCCTATTTTCCTGAAATAATAAATGATATGATTTCTGTGTTTATAATATAAATCATGTTACCACTCAGTGTATATGAAAAAATTAAAACATAATTTTGAACAAAGAAGAAACTGAAGAAATTAAAAATACGAGGATTAAAACCATAAATTTGGTTAATTAAAATATTAGTATAAGTATAATATAATTTGAACTCTCTAAGTCTCTAAGTTTCTACACCAATCATTTATATCTTCCCATATAAGAGACTGTGTTGCAGGTTACAGGTAAGACCATCAGTAGTATAAACATTAATTATCACATGTTTAAAAACATGTATACATTTTTTAAATCATATGGAAATCTAGTGTAAATGCTTCTGAAAATGAACACGAGTTACATTTGCAGGGAAATATAAAATGGGTAATGCACAGAAGCAAATAAAAACATTATCTGAAAACTCAGAGACAATCCCTTACGCATATCTGAGCCCTCCCATTTGAACCTTAGTAACTGCAGATGGGACCCTATACAGTGACTATTGAACAGTCTATGGGGAACCTGTACAGTGATTGGGCCATTTTATGGAGAAGAGACCTCCACACACTCCTTGGCTTCTCTCAGAACTGTGTAAAATGTGCTCCTCTGACCCCAGTGCTGGTAGAGGTGTAGAACTGTGTAAAATGTGCTCCTCTGACCCCAGTGCTGGTAGAGGTGTAGAACTGTGTAAAATGTGCTCCTCTGACCCCAGTGCTGGTAGAGGTGTAGAACTGTGTAAAATGTGCTCCTCTGACCCCAGTGCTAGTAGAGGTGTAGAACTGTGTAAAATGTGCTCCTCTGACCCCAGTGCTGGTAGAGGTGTAGAACTGTGTAAAATGTGTTCCTCTGACCCCAGTGCTGGTAGAGGTGTAGAACTGTGTAAAATGTGCTCCTCTGACCCCAGTGCTGGTAGAGGTGTAGAACTGTGTAAAATGTGCTCCTCTGACCCCAGTGCTGGTAGAGGTGTAAAGTCGTGCTCATGGTGAGGGGCTTTACTGACTGAGCCTATCATCAGACCCTCAACTTTTATTTTAATATTTTATTTATTTCTCCTCTCTATCTCACTGCAGTGTTTTTCTCTCACTCTGATTACAGCTGATCTTCCCTCTCTCTCATCCCAGATCACACAGTTTTACAGAAAATCCAACATTGACCACTGACCCAGGATAGAGGGGCTGAGTGAATTTGGTCTGGACTCTGTGTAGGAGGGTCATTGTGTCAGAGACGCTGTAGAAGGACAGAGTTCCTGCCCTGTGATCTAGGTACACTCCTATTCTGGAGGAGGAGGGAACAGGGATTTCAGTGTTCTTATTATTGTAACGGAAAGAGTAACTGGAGGGAAAGCAGCACAATGCCCAGGACTTGTTATTATGTCCCAGAATAAAGTCATTACCCTGCTCTTTCCTGCTCATGTCTTTATATGAGACTGCTATAGAAGACCCAGTATCCCCACTCCGCTCAGCCTCCCAGTAACAGCATCCAGACAGACCCTCTCTGCACAGCACTTGGGGACAGTAGTCAAATCTCTCTGGATGATCAGGATATGACTGGATCTCTCTCACATGGGTCACCTCTCTGTTCCCCTCAGACAGACGGAGGTGTTTATTCGCTGTGTTGGGGTCCAGTGTGAGCTGACAGGAATCTGATGGAGGACAAGATTAAGATTTAATATGAGGGCAGGTCCATCTAAGATCTGTCTCTAATTCATTATTTTTTCCATCCATACTATACAGCGTGATCTCCATATACAGATGAAAACGAGCTCTTGAGCTAACTCTGCATTGTACCCATTGATGCTTTTGTGCTGCCCCTTTTAAACAAATAAAAAAATGATACATTTATAAATTTACATTGTGTGTCTGCATGTGCATGTGTGTTTGTGAGTGTGTGTGTGTACATGTGTGTGTGTCTGTATGTGTGTTTGTGTGTATGTACATGTTTTTGTGTAGAATTATTGTATTGGGGGGGTGAATACAATATTTGTTCACAAAAAATAAAATTTAGCCAGGGATTTATTTGTCATGTTCTCACATGGGTTCCGGGTCACATGGGTTCCGGGTTTTCCAGTTTCCTCTCACAGTCCAAACACATGCTGGTTAGGCTAATTGCGGGGCGGTAACAGGGTGTTGCTGTAAATGTGCACGTGTGCTCAGCAGGCACACCGGAATCATTTCAAAAGTGCGGGGGCCAAAAAAAAAATTTTCATTCATATTATATGTGTACAGCGGTGCTCGAAAGTATTCACACCCCTTCACTTTTTGCACACTTTATTGTTTTGGAGATTTAATTTTAAATGAATTAAATTTACATTTTTGCATCAATCTACACTCAATAACCAATAATGACAAAGTGAATACATATTTTTTTAAATATTTGCAAATGTGTTAAAAATCTAAAACTGAAGTTTCTCATGTGCATAAGTATTCATACCCTTTTCTTTAATGTATTTTTAAAGTATCATATTTCATATTTGGTCGCATATCTTTTGCATGCTGTTACTTCCTGAAGGATGTGACCCATCAACATCAAAAAACTCTCAATATCTTATTTCCAGGTACTGTTACAAGCGATTCTATAACCTCTCTGCATGTGACTGGATCTCTATGGGAATTGGGGGGTGAGACTAGATTCAGCTGTAAATTACGCTGGTAAAGTATGGGACACATGACTGGCGAAATGGCTGTAAGTCATCAAGGGTCTATGGTCAAACGAGCCCCAAACCATCACTCTATGGCCAAATATGAAGTAAATGTGGATGGATCACTTTAAGGTTTTCTTCTCCTGACCTTTTCCCCCACAGATTTCTATAGGAAAATGAGTCCGGAGAAACAAACCTTGCAGTTATCCATCCACATCTACTCCATATCTGCGACCAAATATTAAATATGATACTGTAGGAGGGGAGTGAAAGTGGGATTCCGGAACAATGCCATCTGGGAACTGCATTGACTTCGAAGGACCAGAGGGCCTTGTAATAAAATAATAGGTTACTCTGACTTTCTTTGAGGTCCGGCAACATCCTCCCAAATGGACCCATTTGCTGAAAGGTATACAATTGGAACTGTTTTCCTTGATGGTAAATGGCTCATAAAAGAGCATTTACGGCATCCAGACCGCAGCCAGACAATGATAAAGGAATGTCCGCCCAGGACATCTGTGACCTACAGTAACCCAAAACCTGGACAAATCCTATGGGAAAACCATTGGACAATACCACAGTGCCCTCATTTGGGCACCCCTGTCATTACACTATTTAATTATTTTCTGTACCAGGACTCTAAAACTTCTGTTAAGAGTGTTAAATAACCATGTAAATAACCATGTAATAACCAACGAACATTGCACATGTGATTCTTATATTGTTACATTCTGTATTATGTGATAGTAACAGGAATTGTATGTAAAATGGTACATTAGGAGGGAATTGTCATGACAACTACACCATAATATAATATCATCTTAAACTGTTTGGTATGTATGGATTCAGGTAAAATCAAGGAATTTACTGAAATACATTTCATACCAAATAGAGTTTAGTAAAGCATAGTTTCAGGAACTCAGGGAAAAACTGTAACAGTGAAATGTCCTCTCTGGTAATTGCCTCCTCTTCCCCTCTCGCTGCGCAAACACCCCTAACAATGGGGGGCTAAATTCCTGATTGACCATCCTGTCCAGGTTAATTTATGGCACTGCCACCTGGTTCAAACACATGATTTGGCATAAAAAGGAGAGAGACAAGCCTATCTGGGAAGATTGTAACCGACTTCCCACACCGTGCATATTCTGTGTCTGTGTGTAGTTGAACAGGCTGGGTAAGATATTTACTTTGTTTCTTTTCTTAAATCTATGTTTTGTATAATTGAATGTTTTAATTTAAGTTAATGACCTGCCTGCCTGTTATTAAATTATGTTTATTTTTAACTTGCGTGGTTTCCATGACTCTAATTCATCTTATACCCTTTTTTAGCTTAAATTATAACTGAATATTCAGGGGGACAATTCTGACCCAGGACCGACTGATCAGCGGCCTGGTACAGACGTGGCATACACAAGTTTGGTATAGGCAGTCAAGTGACGGCCCAATTGTAAAGGTCGGGTTGGTGTATCGGTTCTGGTGATTTGATGTGAAGAGAATCCATGGGCGTCCTACGTCGATTCTTGTCAAATTTGCCTTAAGGAACTCTTTAAATACACCCAGAGTAGTGCATGGTTCTGGTGATTTGATATAGGAACCCATGGGTGTTGTTACGCCGGTTCTTGTCAAATTTGCCTTAAGGAGCCCTTTAAATGTACTCAGACTGGGGCTCGCAACTATCTATGATAAATGAATATCATGTATTGTGTTGACTAGACCCCAAACCTCTGCGTTCGCCACCGAACTGAGTTTCGGCAATAATGCTGATTCCGGCAAGCATATATTGATAATTGAGGACTAGTAATTAAGGACGAGTCGAGTGTAACCACTCTGAGTTCCACGCAGGTTTAACCCAAATTCTAAATTATTATTTTAAATGGAGTCAGATAAAACGAGTACAGAATCAGCGTTGGTGGCTGATGATTTACTGCAATATATAGAGGTTGTTCTTTGGATAAACTGTGATCAAGGTAGACCAGACTAAAAGCGGAAGGTAACGTGGTACGAGTACTTTTGATTTGTGGTCCCTTGTTAGCTAATCCAGTGAATCTAAAGAGCAGTCTAACCCGGTTGCAAGAATATTCATATTTCTTTATTAACTTTAATCATTTCCCCTTTTCCCGCAGCAACAGGTGGAGAAATCACGCTTAAACCTTCAACCGCCGTTATTCCCTCATTGGTTTAGCTGTGCGGTTTCTACAATACTTTAAGAATGCATTAAAGCAAAGGGTATGAATACTTATGCACATGAAACATTTCTAAAAAGTTTTCACTTTGTCATTATGGGTTATTGAGTGTAGATTAATGGGCAAACATGGTAATTTGATATATTTAAAATAAAATATACAACGCAATAAAGTGTGCAAAAAGTGAAGGGCACATGTACACGTAGGTTCATTTAATTTTTTATTTATGTCTTCTTCATTTAGATGTAGCTTTCCTGAATTTGGCTTTGGCAGAATTTAACAACAAACAAGTTTGCAAGCAATACGAGGAGTGAATAAGCTTGTGCTATATTCTTCTTTAAAATAATTAATAAAGAAAGTGGCTTAATAGGCAACCCTTTTAGTTTTCTCAGTCTAGTGCAGGCTAGGTTGAAATTGTTGTCCCAAAGCGAGAATATGCTTGTTGGCTAGATATAGCTAGATATAGATATAGCTACATATAGATATATGTAGGCTAGAGATCTTATTAAAAGACTATCGGCTACTTCAGATTCCTTCCCTTGTGCAACTCGCTTTTATTCCAGCGTATATGCAATCGCTTAATTAGGACATTATTATTATTATTATCTGTTGTTTTCGTGGTTTTGTGATAGATGTGCGCTGCTAACTGAACACATCCACGTTACCGATTGCTTGCTGCTCCTCGGCGGCCGGCGGCAGTGTTACTGTTCTGTAAACTCGTAGGCCTAGTTTAGGATCATTGACAAAGAAAGGCTTGTATCTTGTAGGCCTACATTTTGAATTCTGACGTTAGCTAATCAATTATACAATTATATATAGCTTGCTACAGTGTGTGAGTTGAGAGGGGGATATGAGAAAATGAAAAGGGTAGCCTATTAAGCTACTTCATTATACATTATTGTAAAGAGGTAGCTGAGCTGTCAAAGCTCACTCCTCTTATTGTTCATTTGTTGTTAAGTTCTACCATAGCCAAATTCAACAAAGTTACACCTAAATGCTGTAGACCTAAATAAAGTTTCCGGCACTTTATTAGCCTAATTTAAGCATCGGCTATGATTCTCAGAAATGCCTTGCAAATCAACGTGATTCAGGTAAAGACGAGTGTGTATGAAGGTTAGGCTGTGTCTGATTCCACACCCTTCTATAGGCTACTATTGAGTAGCGTTATGATAGTCGAGTAGCCTACACTGAATGAGAACGTCAAGCAGGCGAAATGTTCTCTAAACGTAGTGTGCTTAAAATACCCAAATAATATACTTATTTCTGAGTTTTCGCGGATAATAGTAGCCTATGGACGATATTTTTCACATAGGCCTACTGCATGTCACTAAACAGTATTGGCCTAATACTAAACAGTATGCAGTAGCCTAAGCATTATACAGTATGCTATTACACAGGATGCAGACCATTCGGACACAGCAATGTAAACAGTGAATGGAGTTTTTGCTTCCGGAACCTAAGCCCCACGTTTCCACTCTATACAGCCTCACAGTCTACATAATTGCAACAGGCAGCGGGCGCCGCCTTAAATGAAACACTGCTTTGCTACATTGTAGTTAGTTTATCTAGTCTATGGCCCCAATAATGTAACTAAATGGAGCAACATTGTTGCCCCGCCCACTGATTGCCGTATACAACCTCGTACATGGGCTATATCTGATATTGTGGGAGACGTGTCACCAGTGAAAATGACGCCTATGATTATTAATAAAAACACCTAAATGGTACCGTTAGGCTACACCTGATAAGAGAAGACAGAGTAGTGCACATGAACATAACTTCTGAACTAAATCATAGTCTAGAATTGAATTGTGACACTCGGAAATGTATAAACTTGTATTTGTTGTTCAGGATTTACTGTAACACATTCAGAATGACAGACAAGTTTCAGAATGATAGCATTCCAGCCTGGAATGAAAATTGGCCAAGTAGAGTAGAGGAATTTGCACACTGTATATAATCACTTATCTAACGTTAAAAAACAAAATGCACAAGATACAACCATTTATTTGTTCAATTAGCAGAAACTACAAGCTTGCAGGACAGCAACATGGCCACCAAGTAGTAGAAAGCCATAGCAACTATAACGTAGCTACGCATTAAGTCAGCACAGCAGCATACTTCTATCCTTCTACTGTCTATATTTCTCTCCCAAAGCCATATTTTTTATCATACGTATGTCTTAGGGACGGGAATGCAGGCAACGTCTATTTACCGTAGGCTAAGTGTTGCGATTATAGGGGCATTAGCGGGAATACAAGGATTCGTGAGGACGGTAAAAGTGGAGGGGCCAATGGCTCCCTGCCGCCCCCCCCCTTTCCGGCACCCGTGGTGCTCAGTCAACCTATCCTGTGTAAGTAATGGTTAATAATAAAAAGTGTGTCTCTCCAGAGATACTAAATATGTACGTGTTGCCATTCAGATTGTCACACAGTTGATTTAATGTTTTATCTTATAAAATCCCAGGATATATTTTCCTGAATAAAACTGGATTAACCCTTCCCCACCTCCCACCCAAAAATGTAATGATAATCTGGCTGATCATTGTGTGTGTGTGTGTGTACGTGCGTATTTCTGTGTGTGTCTCAGCTGAGAGTATCAGAGCGAGCACTCACACTGTAAGAAATCCTCTCTGGTCCTGGGATCTACAGTATGAACTTCTTTCACTGCAGGGACAAAGTGAGAGAAAATTACAAACAGAAAGATACATATAGAAGGAGAGAGAGAGATACCATAACTCATAGGCTACAGTAATAGAGCTATAACTGTAATAACGATTACATTTAGCCTACTACGCAACACAAGCACATAGCCCATGCCAATAACTTGCAATTTGACCATTCATTCAAAAAAGTTGGAACAGTATGTAAAATGCACATAAAAGCAGAAATAAGTGATTTGTAAATTATATTTTACATATATTTGATTGAAAACCGTACGTAATGTACTGAAAACAGTACAAAAGATATTTAATGTTTTACCTCATGAACTTTATTGATTTTTGTAAATATACGCTAATTGCGAATTTGATGCCTGCAACACGTTCCAAAAAAGTTAGGACAGGGGCAAAAAAAAGACTGGGAAGTTCAAAAACACCTGTTTGGAACATTCCAGTAAACACGTGATCCTCTCATGACTGGGTATAAACAGATATAAAAAACTCTTGATATCTTATTTCATTATTATCAGGTACTCTTACAAGCGATACCATAACCTATCTGCATTTGAATGGATCTCTTTGGGAATTGGGGAGTGGGACTAGATTAAGCTGTAAATTACACATGAATAGAATGGAACCCATGGTTGGCTAAATGGCTGTAAGTCATCAAGGGTCTGCAGTATCAAACAAGCCTCAAACCATCACTGCTGCCTGATATGCAGTAGATATGGATGGATCACTTGAAGGGTTGTTTCTCCTGACATATTTTTCCATAAAGTTCAATAGAAAAATGAGTCAAAACAAAAGTACAATTAATTACCACTAAAAGTATTTCAGATTTAGTATACTTTTTTGGAAGTACACTTGAGTACAACTTAAATATACTTACAATAAAGTACACTATTTGTAAGTGTACTGAAAAACACTTTTAACAAAGTGAAATAAAATTACACTTTAATAAAGCGTACTAATAGTGTGCTATTTATGACTTGAAAATAGTACACTTTTTATAAGTACAATAAATTACCACTATAAGTATTTCCAATTTAGTACACTTTTATAAAGTACACTAAAATACAGCTTATAATACACTTACAACAAAGTACACTTTTTAAAAGTATACCTAAATACACTGCTCAAAAAAATTAAGAGAACACTTAATCATCACAGTATAACACCAAGTCAATTAAACCAAACCAGCCATGCTGGATGATGTTGCAGGCAGCATAACATTCGCCACGGCGTCTCCAGACTCTTTCACGTCTGTCACATGTGTTCAGTGTGAACCTGTTCTCATCTGTGAAGAGAACGGGGCGCCAATGGCGAACCTGTCAATTCTGGTGTTCTCTGGCAAATGCCAATCGAGCTGCATGGTGCTGGGCTGTGAGCACAGGTCCCACTACAGGACGTCGGGCCCTCATGCCACCCTCATGGAGTTTGGTCAGAAACATGCACAGGGGTAGCCGGCAGGAGGTAATTTTGTAGGGCTCTGGCAGTGCTTCTCCTGTTCCTCCTCGCACAAAGGAGCAGATACCGGTCCTGCCGCTGGGTTGTTGCGCTTCTACGGCCCTGTCCAGCTCTCCTTGTGTAATGGTCCATCTCCCAGTATCTCCTCCACGCTCTTGAGACTGTGCTGGGAGACACAGCAAACCTTCTTGCGACGGCATGTATGGATTTACCATCCTGGAGGAGCTGGACTACCTGTGCAACCTGAATGGGCTGCAGGTACCGCCTCATGCTACCAGTAGTGACAAGGGCACTAGCAAAATGCAAAACTAGAGAAAAATCAGTCAGGAAGGATAAGGAGAGAGAAATGGTCTGTGGCCACCACCTGCAAAACCATTTACTTTTTGGGGGTTGTCTTGCTGTTGCCTCTCCGGTCCATCTGTTGTCACTTTCATTTGCACCAAAGCAGCTGAAATTGATTCACAATCGTTTACGCTTCCTAACTGGACAGATCGATATCCCAGAAGTTGAATTGACTTGGTGTTATACTGTGTTGATTAAGTGTTCCCTTAATTTCTTTGAGCAGTGTACTACTACAAGTGTTGTAGAATTAGTGCTCTTATTTTTAGTACATTAAAGTTCTACTTAATGGCAACTATTTTGAAGTGCACTTTTTTTTTTTAAAGTATACCTTAAATATACTTCAAATTAAGTACATTGATTTTTTTTAAGATCATTGATTTTTATTAGAATAAAAACTGAAAAAAAGGATTTTACTACTTAAAGTTTTGAATAACCTGATTGAGAAATTTTGAGCAGTTCCCCCTTGCAGACGTCCTCCAGTCGCTCTTTCAGTTCAGAGACAGATTTCCTCACAGCCTCAAAAGAGACGTGTGGACTGATAGTGATGCTGGGTAGGTCTCCAGGTCCAGGAGGGGCACAGAGAGACTGACAGCTCTGCAGACAGACAGAAAGACAGACAGAGAACTGTCTCAATACAGATTCCTGTAGAGATTCCAGGAGAAGATCTTTGGAACATGCCTACCCATGTATGTACAATGTACACAGTACAGAATGTCAGAGAGCCAGTGATGTTACCTGGAGGAAATGGATGTGATCCTCTGTGTGTGAAAGCTGCTCCATCGCAGCGTCTCTCCTCCTCAGCTCAGCAATCTCCTGCTCCAGTCGCTCCAGGAGTCCTTCAGCCCGACTCACTTCAGCCTTCTCCTGATCTCTGATCAGCTCTTTCACCTCAGAGCACCTTCTCTCAATGGAGCGGATCATCTCAGTAAAGATCCTCTCACTGTCCTCCACTGCTGTCTGTGCAGAGCGCTGTTCGGAGACACAGAGAGAGGAGGGCTGTACATTTTAACTAGGCCTTTCACTGAGCTCTTACTGGGACCCCAGACAGCCTGTTCCCCACAGTGTGGCTCAGTGGGATTGAGCCCCACAGGGCTGGCAAGTGGCCCAACACTGGGCTCCTCACTGGCTGACTGGAGGAGAGCCCTGACTGAGCCCTGAAATGGCTCTTCCAGCAGCCAGCTGTTGTCTTCTCCTCTGGTCAGTACCGACCTTGAGTGACTTCACAGCCTGTCTCAGATCCTGCAGCTCCTTCTCTCTCTCCTGGATTTTCTGCTGGAATTCACTCTGTGTCGCCCCCAGCAGCTTCTGTGGATCGATTATTTTCCCAGTTGTATTACTGTGCATTGTTTTCACATTTGTTAAATAATAAAAAGTGATTATAAACTACGGACATGACCTAAGCACTCATCCATATGAAATCCCGCAGGTCAGTGTGTAGAAGTGTTCTGACCTTACAGATAAAGCTTCTAAACTGTGTGAGTGAACTAGCTGCTCCAGTCGTGTTGATTGTCATTCAGGGAGTGAATAGGGGGGTGAGGGGTGTGAACAGAGCTGTCACAGAGAGCTGACTTGGGTTCACTTTCTGTTCTTATCACTGTGGATATCAGACCTAAAAATCACTCAACAAGTGGATTCAGTATTTCAAATGCTCAAATCTAATAAAATTTACCTTTTTATGATTAGATTTTATTTTTACAGAGCTAAGTAGAAGAAATGGCCCATGAAACCACTGTAAAAATCATGCAGATTGAACTCCTTTTTTGACACATACACATATAGACTTCCCCATTATGCTATATGTTAGCGAGAGATAAATCTTGATCAGGTTTTTTTTTATAGGAGAACAGAACAATCTCAGTCTACTTGTGTATTTCTTGCTTTAATCAGACAGGTATAAAACAGAGCGGGTAGAAGGGACCCCTGCTGAGAAAATGACCTGGTGGAGATCAGACCCCTGTCCACACGGGGAATCACATGTGGGCTGATACTCAGCTGTGTTACAGGCTCTGGCACATGGCTCACCATGATCAGGACAGTATTACATGTAAAATACATTTCATATAACATTCAGATTGTATACTGTATAACATACGTGTATTTTTTCTGAAACATGGCATGCCCACTGTTCCTATTTCACCTTAAATTAAAAATCACATTTTTTTTTTTTACAGTAACTGATACTTATACTGAATTGTGAATTTGGAAAACTCTTTCAGTACAAAATGTATTATATTTTTGGGGAGTGTGTTTTTAAAGGTTTTCAATCAGTTAAATTCTAAACTGTTTCTCTCCAGTATTATATCCAGTCTCAGGGCTGCCAGTTAAGAGCTCCAGTACTTACCTGTTGCTCAGTCATTTCTGCTGCAGCTGAGACTGTATCATGGCCTCTGTGTTCATCCATCAGACACAAATAACAGATGCACTGCTGGTCATCACGACAGTAAACCTCCAACAGTTTGTCATGATGAGAGCAGATCTTCTCCTGCAGGTTTTCAGTGGCTTTGATCAGTTTGTGCTTCTTAAGAGGAGGAGATTCATAGTGAGGCTGGAGGTGAGTTTCACAGTAAGAGGCGAGACACGCCAGACAGGACTTAATGGCTTTGTGCTTTCTCCCAGTGCAGACATCACACGCCACGTCTCCAGGTCCAGTGTAACAGAGAGCAGGAGGAGAAGCTTGGAGTCCTGCCTTCTTCAGTTTCTCCACCACTTCAGCCAGCATGGTGTTTTTTCTTAAAACAGGTCTTGCGGTGAAGGTCTCTCTGCACTGGGGACAGCTGTAGACACCAGTATGATCATCCTTATCCCAGCAGCCTTTAATACAGCACATACAGTAACTGTGTCCACAGGGAATAGCCACCGGATCCTTCAGTAGATCCAGACAGATTGGACAGCTGAACTGGTCCTGATCCAGAAGACCTGCAGCCTCAGCCATTTTAATGCTGGAACTGGCAGAGATTAATTTGAGTTCATAATCTGGTGTAGTTTCTCTGAATCTTTGTCAGAAAGAGCAAGAGTATTTTCTGGTTCTGAGCAGACCCACATAGACACTGGCTTCTTCTATCTCACTGCTCACACTGACAGAGACAGAGTTTAGTTTTGATTCTCTTAAACTGTGTGACAGAGAGAGTGGGAGTGACTTCCACATTCTCACGTTACCCAAACACGTCTCACACCAACTAAAAAGAGTGCAACTAAAAACAAAGCCACTCCATGGTTACAGTAGTTATGCATCAGCTCAGGACAACCTGAGATTGGTTTATAAACATTCCAGAAACTGTTGATTGGCTATTTATGTTTGACAGACAAGCCCCCCCCTCCTCTCCACACGGAAACACAATATATCTCACTGCAGCCAGGTAACTCAAGTTAGCAACCCTGTGGCAGTAGAGTTTGGGCAGGGATCATGTCATGGCAGAAGAGCTGAACATGTATGTGTTGCAATTCAGTTTGCCTTTCAAACTTTTATACTTCATGGCTCTGGAAAATCCCAGCAAAACTGGGTTCCTCCCATGCAAGAATGATGAATGGACACCAAGCTAATCATGTGTGTGTGTGTGTGTGTGTGTGTGTGTGTATGTGTGTGTGAATACATGAATACACAGAGTTAATCTAAATTTTTCTGAAACTGTGTGACAGAGAGAGAGGGAGTGACGTCCTGGTTTTGCCCACAGCTGCAGGAGGAGTGGTGTTGGACTGAGGCCAGGCTGAGCAGTGCAGTGGGTTTAGATAGAAAGATGTGATCTATCTGGTCGTACCTGTTTCATACCCGAGGTTTGGGAATGGAGTAAAGCCAGAGTTCAAAGACACTGGAAACTGTACTCTCACTCACAAACTCTTACTTATGGGTTTCATGATTACTGTTATTATGGAGTATGGAATATTTCACTGTCTAATTTCTGCTGTGTGGAGAAATGCAGTAGAATGTGTTTTATTATGTGCAGCAAATTACCATTCTTTCATTCTCTGTTTAACGCTATATATAAATGTATAAAAGGCACTATCTGCATTTATGAATATGGAATTAAATTTCAGGTACACTTCTCGTTTCTTCTATGACACAGTACTCTTTTGACAAGTTATTGAACAAAATGTATTTATGATTAGCCATATGTGAAGTGATGTGACTTCATATTTGATATATAACACATTATTGTTGGTAAATAACAAGGCTTTTGTCCATATGTGATATATAATGTAATGGGTGCGACCTTTTAGTTAGTTAATGTTTTAGTTAATGTACTATTTCCCAACACAAGATTGGGTGTTGCCATCATCTTTGGTAATCCCCAGGGGTGTGTGGTTTACAATAATCTGTGATGGACTGAGGCCAGGCTGAGCCGAATAGTGGGTGTGGAGAGAAAGATGTGATCTGTCTGTTATGTTCTGTACTTCTGTCTGTCTGTTTGTATGATTATTTGATTATTTATTCTGGATTTATTATTTTTCATTTCATCAGTGCATTCCCCTCTGTCCGAGTCCGTGGCCAACCTTACTCCTTTATCACACTTGTCACACGTTGCCCCACGGGGACAATAGAGATCTACTACCAATACAGTTTTATGTCATGTTGTATTTATTTTATGCACAACAATTGCCCCTCGGGGACAATACAGATCTACGACCAATAGTTGTTCTACTAATAAACTATTTTGTATAGTTTTTCCATTTTCTCACTCATCTTGCTTGAAATCACAGCTCGGTTTCGCGGGAGACGCACCATCGTTGTGATTTTATGGTCTTTTTTACAAATTCAGGGATATGGCCTGGTAGGTAGCGTGTACCTTACAATGTTTGAAGGTTTAAAAGCTGGTGTAACATCTCACATTGCTTATATTAAGGAATTTGTAAACGCCTATACACTTCCTGGTAAATCCAGTCTCGAGGTAACTATGGTAACTATCTGACTGACAGTTCTCATTGATACGCCTACAAAATGAGGTGAACTTGTAGAATGGAAAATTTTGGCATATAAAAATAAGTTTTATAGTACTTAAACATGACTGAATAACAACATTGATGGACACATTCACTTTGATGTTACCTAAAGATAACTGGCATGTGTCACGTTCAACCACCATGTTATCCCTTTAACATCATTCATATTCATTAATAGTAATATAATTTCAATAAATCAAACAAAAAGTATAAAATAAAATAATTAACATAGTCACAAAACTATATACAAAGTCAGCCTTTTTATTCGTAATATTATCTAAAGTATGTAGGTAACTTTCTATTTCCAATAAGAATAAGTTAAAATATATTTTTTTCTTGGACCATTTTTTTTAGGAATGTAAAATTTTCCATATATTATTAATAAATTGGTCAGAAATGTTTACAGTTTTTTGCAATTGCTAAGACACAATTTCTGAAACTAGAGCCCTCTTTGTCGAAATTCTACACACAAAAACCAAAAACTCATACACAAAATACTAAATATCTTACATCTCTTGCAAAAGCAAACACTTAATTCAAAACTATATAAACACTGCCAAAAAACTGTATTTTTGCATCACAACTTTACACACAAACACCAAATAAATAGCTCTTTCCACATGCCAACTACACACTGGTTGCAAAGCATAAAACACTATTATCTAGAGTCTTTGGCATTTTAATTTGTAGCATGCTGTAAATATAGACTATGGACACAAATGCAATGGGGAAACAAACACATTTGTTTATTCTCAATAACAGTATCAGACACAATTATTTTAACTGTAAACAGTAATACAGTATATTGAAATTATAGTCCATCCTGTCTTCGATGTGCATTTGGCCACAGCGCCTCATCAACATCGCAAGTGATGTCCTCTCTTGCCAAACATCGGGGGAAGTACCGTCTTGAGTAGCGTATCCAGCCTTGGCACGCCTCCACATCAATGTCACCACAGGCCTCTTCCATCGCCTGGAGGAGAGTTGCGCGTTGGGAGGGTCGCCACAGGCCTCTTCCATGGCCTGGAGGAGAGTTGCGCATTGGTAGGGTCGGCGGTCATACACCTTCCAACGCCACACCGAAAATAATTTCTCAATAGGGTTCAGGAAAGTAAGGGTGAGTAAGGTGGAAGGGGGAGAACTTGAAATAGTGGGTGATTGTCAAACTAATTATGGACCACAGCAGACCAGTGGAGACTTACGTTGTCCCATATGACAACATATCTGGAGTACCCTGGCACATTCCTCTGGTCATTGGGAATGAGGATGTCATGCAGGGAGTCAAGGAATGCGATAATATGGGCTGTGTTATATGGGCCAAGAGTGGCATGGTGGTGAAAGACACCATTCTGACCAATTGCAGCACACATTGTGATGTTTCCACCACGCTGCCCAGGAACATGGACAATGGCACGCTGCCCGATAATGTTTCTTCGGCGTCTGGTTTTGGCTAGATTGAAGCCAACCTCATCAATATATATATATATATATATAAACATGCTGGTATTCAGCAGCATCTAGCTCCATGACTCTCTGAAACAGTCAGGAAAAATCATATTGAATGACAGAAAGGATACAGATATCAGTCCATATAGTGTAGCACAGTAATACAGTAAACTGGAATACAGTACCAATATTGTAATAGGCTAATATATAAAATGTAACTTACTTGTACATATTCATAGCACAGTTGTTTCACTCCTTCTCCTCATCCTCCTCCTCTTCCTTGTCTTCCTTCTCTTTCTTCTCTTCCTAGTCCTCGTCCTCCTCTTACACAAACACCTCTTCTTCTAGCTCTCTCCAAAATTGGCCTCCATTGTTGTGCACACCAAATAGCAAATCTGAATCCTATTTATAGTGTTCAAGCTCAGATTTCTAAGTGATCTCTTTGGTTACAGGTGTTTTCACATGCGCATTCTGTGTGCAGGTGATTGATAATTGAGTGTGGTATTTCAATGGCAGTGTTTAGCAAACAACACACACAGTCTTTTAAATTTGAATGATGTGTCTAATGTAGATAACCGTGTGTAGTTATTTGCAAAAAGTGTGTTTTAGAATTTCAAACTTAGTGTAAAGCAGACAATGTGCTTATGGTTTAGCATACCTGGTCAATAGATAGGCTACATGAGTTAGTGGTTTCAATAATTGTGCCAGAAGTACCAGTTTTTGTGTCTTAGCAATTGCAAAAAACTGTAATCTCTGTCGACATCTATATTATTGTCATAATACAGTATAATGTTTATTTCATTTAGTTTTACCCTAAAGTTTGTTTTTCTGAATAAAAATAGTTCCAAATCATTCCAAAAAAGTTTGGTATAAACAGTCATAAAATAAGTGAGTTATTGTCTCCTCCTCAGTCTCACCATAAACACATTTGTCTTCAATATTCTTTACAAATCGTGCAATAACCTTTTCACTGGATATATCAAGTGAATAACTTTTATTGGTGAGAAAAAAGTTGGTAATGTTGTCATATTTTGAATTCCAATATAATTTAGCATGTGGGAAGGTTACTTCCATATACATCTTCCTAATATGGACATTATTACATTTAATATCTGTAATGCAGATTCCATCTAGAAGTATTTTAGTTGTAATATAATTTATTCCACAGGGTAGGCACCCTTGCACAAGACTGATGAGTCCTGTAGGAATTGCATTGAATACAAAGACATATTCTTTCATGAGGACAGGCATCCCATACTGTTTGAGAAACTAATTAAAGAGTAATTAAAGAGTTGTCATCTTCTAAAAAACAGAAACTTGTTTTTGAATTTAATGTGTTTATTATTCCAAATAAAATCTTTATGGGGTGAAAAATTATGTTTGTATATAAGCATCCAGGATAACAGCACTTGTTAATGGAAGTTAGCCAATTTAATAGGGATCTTGTTGATATCAAAATTGCATGTTAATAAAAATTCAATACCACCTATCTGTTCAAAAATCATATTAGGAATTATATTCCATATCTTATTTTTATATAGCAAGTAATTTTTATCCATGTTTGATTCATTTAAATCTTTATCTAACGGGTTACATAAAGTACTTTTTTGTTAAATAATGAGGTTTATTCCTCCAAATAAAATTATATAGTTTGATATCTACTTCTTTAATTACTGACTTTGGGACCACCAATGCAGAGACAGCTGGACTACATGTCGCCATTACAGCGCCACGTGACGCTAAGACGTAAGCTAAGATAAGACGTAACGGCTTAGTCTAGGTAGCGTTGAGCTGTGATGTATAGGCATACATGGATGCTACTGTAGGGGATCTCTATGCCCAGAGAAACGTAGGAAATATTGGAGGTCCAGGTGCGACAGATGAGGACTCTAAAAGTGTTCTAACGAACACCAAAAAGACGGACAATAATCCGTAGTGGATGGGGAAAATAAGGAGAACACAAATAACCTCGCGATAAAAAGCGAGGAACTCGATATCCGAGCAAAACAAAAGAAATAAGCAGTTACGCTTATCTAACTCTCGTTGTGGAGCGAACAAAAAGAAAGGAAGGAGAAGAATAAAAAACCCCTAAACCTTAGGGCAAGAGCACTCATAGGTTGAGTGGGAAACAAAGAAACCAAAACCTCTGCTCTGAAATAAAAGAGCGAAAGAGCGCACTTTACTTTTGTTAAATTGTACTGCTAACAAGTCCCGCATTGAGAAACAAAGCGGTCGATAGCAGCACAACTTCCTATACATTTACCAGCTAGAATGTTACATGAAATAACATGGAAGCAACGAGAAAAGGAGGAAGCGGGGTATAAATAGTGAGCGGAAATGCAGGACAGGTGAACTCACTAATCACCAAGGCGAAAGTAAAACCCGTAGCGGAACACAAAAAAATCCGATAGATAGGTATTTCTTTCTTTTACAGGTAAAAAAAAGAAAAAAAAACTAAACGCGGAGATAAGGGAAGGAAGGCGCGATCCATGACAGCTACGAGTTACTGAGTCTCGGGTTGCGATGTTTTGGGCGTGTTTGTTTAGAAATCTAACAAAAAAATACAAAGAATGCCCGCACACTGCTTATTAGCTCCTAATCGTGTTTATATTCTTTGCTGTGAAAAACAATGTTTCAACCAAAGTCTGGTCTTCGTCAGGTGATCCACTCTGGGGAGGGCAGGTCCCCCTTGTGCTTTCTCAGTTCAGACCAGGAGAAGGCCTTTGACAGGATAAGTCACGCGTGCTTGGAGAGGGTGCTAGAGAGATTTAACATCCCTGGCTCCGTCCTGCGTTGGACACGGCTTTGTCTGACGGACATCTCGGGCAGGGTGCTCATCAACAAACCCCTCTCTGCCCCTTTACCATCAGGCCCAGCGCCAACAAACCCCTCTCTGCCCCTTTACCATCAGACCCAGCGCCAACAAACCCCTCTCTGCCCCTTTACCATCAGGCCCAGCGCCAACAAACCCCTCTCTGCCCCTTTACCATCAGGCCCAGCGCCAACAAACCCCTCTCTGCCCCTTTACCATCAGGCCCAGCACCAACAAACCCCTCTCTGCCCCTTTACCATCAGGCCCAGCGCCAACAAACCCCTCTCTGCCCCTTTACCATCAGGCCCAGCGCCAACAAACCCCTCTCTGCCCCTTTACCATCAGGTCCAGCACCAGGCCCTCTGGCATCTCTCCTGTGTGTCATTTATCTCAAGCTATCAGGGCTAACCCTGGCATTGCTGGAGACCCACTGCTGGGAGCCCCAGGGAGGTCGGCTTGGGGTGAGGGCGTATATGGATGACATCACCATCATTGGCACAGATAGTCATTCTGTCACCACTGCTAACAAGGTGTTAGGCATGTAAGGCATATTTTTGCTTTCAATAAAATGTTTTGATTGAAGTGTCAAGGGGTTTGCTTGTGTAATAAAGACACAAATGTGTTTACATAGAGCAGGAGATATTTCCTGATTCTGAGCAGACCCACCAAGATACTGGTCTCTGATATGTTATTGCTCACACTGACAGAGACAGAGTTAAGTTTCGTTTTCTCAGAAACTGCGTGACAGAGTGAGTGGGAGTGACGTCTGGTTCTGCCCACAGCTGCAGGAGGTGTGGTGTTGGACTGAGGCCAGGCTGAGCAGAACATTGAGTGTAGAGATAAAGATGTGATCTCTCTGGTCGTACTTGTTTCATACCTGAGGTGTGGTGATGGAGTAAAGCCAGAGTACATAGAGAGAGGGAACTGTACCAGCACAGAGCCTGCAGTCACTCACAAACTCCTACTTATGGGTTTTATTATTATTGTTATTATCAATCATAAATATGGAATATTTCACTGTCTAATTCCTGCTGTGTTGAGAAATGCATTAAACCTGGTTTTATTGTGCACAACAAATCACCTTTCTTTAATTTTCTTTTGTTTAACGGTCACTTTCTCCCCTAATCTCATCTTCCCCATATCACTGGAAACATTTGGAAATAAATGGATTTCTGAATATGGAAGTAAATTTCAGGTCCACTTCTAGTTCCTTCCAAGAAACAGTCAACTTTTGACTAGTTATATAACAAAATGTTTATGATTAGCCAGATGTGACTTTATATTTGAAATATAACACATTATTGTTGGCAAATGACAAGGTTATACTTCACATGACATATATATATATATATATATATATGGGGGGGGGTTAAAATAATGTTTTATTCATCATTATTATTAATAATAATAATAATGTTTTATTCATCATGAGACTCAACCAATCATCTGCCACATTGAGGAATTCTATGCCCATCTATCAGAGGTGAATCTCATGCAGCAGTACCTGTTTCCCCAGGTAAATCAGGAGTATTCTATCAGAGGTGAATCTCATGCAGCAGTACCTGTTTCCCCAGGTAAAGCAGGAGTATTCTATCAGAGGTGAATCTCATGCAGCAGTACCTGTTTCCCCAGGTAAAGCAGGAGTATTCTATCAGAGGTGAATCTCATACAGCAGTACCTGTTTCCCCAGGTAAATCAGGAGTATTCTATCAGAGGTGAATCTCAAACAGCAGTACCTGTTTCCCCAGGTAAAGCAGAAGTATTCTATCAGAGGTGAATCTTATACAGCAGTACCTGTTTCCCCAGGTAAAGCAGGAGTATTCTATCAGAGGTGAATCTCATGCAGCAGTACCTGTTTCCCCAGGTAAAGCAGAAGTATTCTATCAGAGGTGAATCTCATGCAGCAGTACCTGTTTCCCCAGGTAAATCAGGAGTATTCTATCAGAGGTGAATCTCATGCAGCAGTACCTGTTTCCCCAGGTAAATCAGGAGTATTCTATCAGAGGTGAATCTCATGCAGCCGTACCTGTTTCCCCAGGTAAATCAGGAGTACTCTATCAGAGGTGAATCTCATGCAGCAGTACCTGTTTCCCCAGGTAAATCAGGAGTATTCTATCAGAGGTGAATCTCAAACAGCCGTACCTGTTTCCCTAGGTAAAGCAGGAGTATTCTATCAGAGGTGAATCTCATGCAGCAGTACCTGTTTCCCCAGGTAAAGCAGGAGTATTCTATCAGAGGTGAATCTCAAACAGCAGTACCTGTTTCCCCAGGTAAAGCAGGAGTATTCTATCAGAGGTGAATCTCATGCAGCAGTACCTGTTTCCCCAGGTAAAGCAGAAGTATTCTATCAGAGGTGAATCTCATGCAGCAGTACCTGTTTCCCCAGGTAAATCAGGAGTATTCTATCAGAGGTGAATCTCATGCAGCAGTACCTGTTTACCCAGGTAAATCAGGAGTATTCTATCAGAGGTGAATCTCATGCAGCAGTACCTCTTTCCCCAGGTAAATCAGGAGTACTCTATCAGAGGTGAATCTCATGCAGCAGTACCTGTTTCCCCAGGTAAATCAGGAGTATTCTATCAGAGGTGAATCTCAAACAGCCGTACCTGTTTCCCTAGGTAAAGCAGGAGTATTCTATCAGAGGTGAATCTCATGCAGCAGTACCTGTTTCCCCAGGTAAAGCAGGAGTATTCTATCAGAGGTGAATCTCAAACAGCCGTACCTGTTTCCCCAGGTAAAGCAGGGCTATCTTATGTGAGATTCAGCTTATTACCTGATACCCTTAACCAATCAGGATCTCTTTCTACCCAGAAACAAACACCAGGCCACAGTTCTTAAAGCATTTAAAATTTTTATTGATTCCAAAAAAAACTTTAATTATAAAGTAATCAGTCAATTGTTATATAGTTATTTTCAATAGAAAGTATGATTTGCAGGTATATGATGTGGTGTTTCCAGCATAAGATAAAATATTACAAGAAAACTCTCCCGATTACAAAGGTGATTACATGAGCCTATTTCCCTGAGATAATACATGATATGATTTCTATACTTATAATATAAACTATGTTACCACTCAGTGTATAGAAGAAAATAAAAATATAATCTTAGACAAAGGAGAAACTGCAGAAATTAAAAATGCAAGGATTAAAACCATAAATTTGATTCGATTTTTTTATTTGACTCATTAAAATACTTGAACTATGATAGTATAAGTATAATATAATTATAGCTCAGTGTTCACTCTGATTTCTCTTGAAGTGAAGAGGTTTCCACTGAGCCCCTAAGATTCTACACCAAGCATTTATATCTCCCCATTTAGGAGGCAGTGTTGCAGGTTACAGTTAAAACCATCAGTCCTATAAACATTATTTATCACTTATTTAAGAGCATGTATACATTTTATAAATAATATCATGGAAATCAAGTGTAAATACCTGAATGAATTTAAAAAACTCCACACATTGCACATACAGTATATGATCCCTTATACGTGTATGACCCCTTTGTTGTCATGGCCTTCCACAGAAATTTCATAAAGTTGGAATGTTTTCACCTCAACAGTGAGACAGAACAAGTATTTGAGTTTTTTATGTGGCTTCAACAAGGAGATTGCTTGAGACAAATGAGATTCCCTCGCAATACTTTCTATAGAACAATTTCAGACTGAAGGTTGTGTTTTGTTTGCTGATGGAGGTGAAAGCAAAAAGGGGAGTGACTTTACCCACAGATTGTTTTTAAAGTTAGAAACAGTGATTACAGTTTCTAAAATAAATATAGAGGCCAAGTTATTATCAGCTTACTTGTTAATTCTTCTACAGACATTTTTTTGTTTGCTATGCTCCTGGTGAACAGAACTACAAACCCCAATTCCAAAAGGGTTGGGACAGTATGTAAAATGCAAATAATAGCAGAAAGCAGTGATATGTAAATTATCTTTTACATATATTTAATTGAAACAGTACAAAGAAAATATATTTAATGTTTTAACATCTCTGCATGTGCATGGATCTCTATGGGGATTGGGGGGCGGGACTAGATTAGTGGGAATATTATGGAACACATGGTTGGTTAAATGGCTGTAAGTCATCAAGGGTCTGAGGTATCAAACGAGCCTTAAACCATCACTCTGCTGCCAGATATGCAGTAGATGTGGATGGATCCCTTTAAGGGTTGTTTCTCCTGACTCATTTTCTTATTGAACTTGAACTTGAACAACCCTTCAAGTTATCTATCCATATCTACTGCATATCTGGCAGCAGAGTGATGGATTAGGCTTGCTTGATACCGCAGACCCTTGATGACTTATAGCCATTTAGCTAACCATGGGTTCCTGAAAATAAGATATCATATTGATATTTGATATCCTTTCATACTCAGTCATGATAGCATCACCTGTTTACTTGTGGAATGTTCCAAACTTTTTTGGAACATGTTGCAGGCATGAAATTGGGAATTAGCGTATATTTACAAAAATCAATAAAGTTGATACGATAAAATATTAAACATATTTTCTTTGTACTGTTTTCAATTAAAAATATGTAAAAGATAATTTACAAATCACTGCTTTCTGCTTTTATGTGCATTTTACAAACTGGCCCAACTTTTTTGGAATTGGGGTTTGTATGGTTATGTTAGTGTGTGCTCGTAAAGGTTTGCCTTGTTTAACGCACATCTCGTTTGTCTTTAGACTCTGTGGTTTAACTCAGGGGTCTTGTTGAACACACATCTGGTTTGTCTTTAGAATCTATGGTATAACTCCTTGTTGAACGCACGTCTGAAGTCAGCTGAAATCTAATTTCTGCTTTGTCTCCCTTTGAATGAATCCCAGATCAAATAATTCTACAGGACAGTTCTCTAGAGGACAGTTTTACAGAAGATCCAACATCACACACTCTAAACCCAGGATAGAGGGGCTTAGTGAATGTGGTCTGGACTCTGTGCAGGAGGGTCATTGGGTTAGAGACGCTGTAGAATGACAGAGTTCCTGCCCTGTGATCCAGGTACACTCCTACTCTGGAGGAGGAGGGAACAGGGATTTTAGTGCTCTCATTATTGTGCCAGATAGAGTAACTGGAGGGAGAGCAATGCAAAGCCCAGGACTTATTATTACCTCCCAGAGCAGAGTCATTGCCCTGCCCTTTCCTGCTGATCTCTTTATATGAGACTGCTATGCAAACCTTTCCTTTCCCACTCCAATCAACCTCCCAGTAACTGTGTCCAGACAGAGCATATTTGCACAGCACTTGGGCCCAGTAGTCAAATCTCTCTGGATGATCAGGATATGACTGGTTCTCTCTCACACAGATCACCTCGTTCACTTTGTTCCCGCAGACAGACACAGGTGTTGATTCGCTGTGTTGGGGTCCAGTGTGAGGTGACATAAATCTGATGAAGGAGAAGGTTAAGATTTAATATGAAGACAGGTCCATAAGGTCTGTCTATGATTCCTTTGGATTTGGTTGCAACATACATGTTAAAATCGAAATTTCGCCCGTCGATATCTCAGCCGTTTTAGCCCCAATTACCAAGCCACTTGGCAGATCAACTCATCGCATCAATATATCGACATAAAACAAATATGGAAAAGATTGGCTAAGCCGTTTTCATACAATTAAGTACATTAAGAAATTTGCATTTAGATTAAAACTTTTTTTTTCAGACGATCTAGCTCAAATTCCACTAATTATTAAAGTTGACATAGCGATATTTCGGGCGTGACATGGACCAATCCTTTTTGCGGGTGATATTTCTGTTTATTGTAGTTTTTAAATAAACCTTTATAATTCTACGATACCGGAAATAAATTGTCCATTGACTTAACATTGGGGCATAAATTTGCTAGCAACCGAAGGCTAATTGAACATTCGAACTGCCGTTACCACACAGTCTCGTGCACCTTGCTCTCTGATGCTTCAACAGAAACCAGAAACCAAACTTTTTACATTAGAATTTTAATTCGCTAGAAATTTATGCGCATCAGAAAGTTACTGCGAGAAGGCTGGTGGAAAACAGATTAAATCGATGCAGAATGAAATGTAACGCGCAAAATTATAACGCTCGCTAGAGGTGGATTAAGCGGTAAACTGATTTGACTGATGGTGATGGAAAAACGTTGTAGCGACATAAGGATGCTCAGAATCCACGCGACAGAGCTCAAGTGCAGCACGGGAATATCGACTTTCCTTATGGAACGCCAAATGAGTCAAGCTCGCATGCCAATGACGCTACTTTTTAAAAGTTATTTTCACCCAATGCATTGTATGTGTTATTGGTCCATGTAACACTTATCAGTTTGATTTATTTATGCATATACCTCAAGTTGAAAAATGTAAAAATGGATTCAATATTTAAATTTTAAAAAATGTATCCTTGAAATAATAGGAAAATTGAGAATTCAAACTCATGTTTCTAATTTTCTGATTTACCATTTGTCTTTTGAAAGGTGGAAAATTTCATTGTTGGTGTTGGTGCGAAAACCTGGGTAATTTCTAATATCAACGATCGGACGGACTCAACCATGACCGTATAGCCTAATTCAAAATTGGAGCATGTTCAATCCAACTCGCTGCGCAAGCTATATTTTACCGAGTCGCTCCAAAGATTTAGGTTGCACTCTGCAGCAGAATAGCTGAGCCGCATTTCCATACAGTCTATGGTTTTATGCTTCTTCTACTCGTCTCATAGTACTGACATCTTTAAGACGACGAGTACAATATATATTGCACCCAAAAAATTTAATTTAATTCATTCGGATATTCATTTTCTCAATTATTGTCATTTTGGCGGTCGCGATTTCCCTTTGGCGGTCCGTGAAATCATTTTGGCCGCCAAATAATTTACTATGTAGGAAAAACCCTGGTATTTAATCCATGACTGAGGTTGGTTCAAACACAGCTACATGGCAGTTAATTAATGATACATACAAAGAAATTAAGTGTATTTCAGTAAATTCTCCTCACATGTTACGTATTACATTAGCTAACTAACCATCGAGACAATAAGACAACATTAAAACTGCTGTGGTGCGATGGGACCGTTATTTTAAGTTCAGTGGATGGGACACAATAACTCGACCATATTCCACTGATTCCCACATTACTAGCAAAAGGTATCAACGCTACCGATAGCTAGTTGGTACATTTTGAGCTGATAAATAGTTCAAGCATAGATATACCCTACCCTAGCCTAGCCTACTTGCCAAATAGTGTCAAGCAATTCCTTAAGCGCATCAATATCAACATAAAACGAAAACGAACAGTATATTTATACTTTGTTTGTCCACATACCTGATGTCTGCCTCAAAGTAACTCATCACACTGACTGACTCACGACTGTCGAGTGCCTATGCATGCGTTTTTTCACCATAGATAGGCTCGGTGCCCACACAGTGCTCGCCGCTGCGGCGGAAACCAGGAGAGAGGCAGGGTAGAGGTAGACGGCATCGCCCGAGAGCACCAATCTTCCGAACTGATATGTTGATTCAATCAATATATCTGTTCGGCAGGGCAGGCTGTGCGCAAACAGGAATTTATTTATTTATTTATTTTAAAAATTTATGAATTATATTTTTAAAAAAACAGAAAAAGGGCACTTCTCTAAAGAGAGCCAGGTGCTCAAGCCCCCTTTGAGGTCTATGTATGGACGTGCATGGAAAGGACTGGTCACTTGCATTCCTAGGCTGGTCGTAGCCTACGTACAAACACAATAAATAAATAAATAAAAAAACTGAAAAACAAACACCAACCAACTCACAAAACATTTGTCTAAAAATGGCAAATCATAGTAAATATACCATATAGGATATGCGAGTAATTGTGCTGATATCAGTCAACAGCAACACTAACAGCATGAGTGTTTAGCCCAAATGTATAGACTTGAATAGTAGGATTGTTCCTGTCCAAAATTGAAATAGTTCTGCCCCATGGGGGATTCCGACCGAGATCGCTGGGTAAGCAGGAATTCCACTAGGCTACCTAGAAACAGCTATAGGCTATAGTCTGTGGAATATCATAAAGTTTAATGCTTGATTTTTGCATGCTTAAACCAATCTGCTCAGTGATGAGTGCATGTTGTTTGAAATACAGTAGACCAACATAGCTACAGAACTGTATAGCAGTCAGATATAAAAAACGGAGCTGGGAATCCCTGATAGTGTAGAGAGCTGAAGTTCGGCTTGGTGGTGCTCATTTGAATTTCCTGTCCTTTGCGACTTTTGACCAAGCCAAATAGAACACGTGAGTGTGTGTGTGTGTGTGAAAAAGAGAGAGAGAGAAAGCATGTGTGTGTGTGTGTGTGTGTGTGTGTGTGTGTGTGTGTGTGTGTGTGTGTGAAAGAGAGAGAAAGAGAAAGCATGTGTGTGTGTGCATGTGCGCGCGTGTGTGTGTGTGTGTGTGTGTGTGTGTTAAAGTGTGTGTGTGTGTGTGAAAGAGAGAGAGAGAGAAAGAAAGCATGTGTGTGCGTGTGTGTGTGTGTGTGTGTGTGAAAGAGAGAGAGAAAGATAAAGCATGTGTGTGTGTGTGTGTGTGTGTGAGTGTGTGTGTGAGTGAAAGAGAGAGAGAAAGATAAAGAGTGTGTTTGTGTGTGTGAAAGAGAGAGAGAAAGATAAAGCTTGTGTGTGTGTGTGTGTGTGTGTGTGAAAGAGAGAGAGAAAGATAAAGCATGGTGTGTGTGTGTGTGGTGTGTGTGTGTGAAAGAGAGAGAGAAAGATAAAGCATGTGTGTGTTGTGATGTGTGTGTGTGTGTGTGTGTGTGTGATGAAAGAGCGAGAGAAAGATTAAAGCATGTGTGTGTGTGTACGATGGGGTGTGTGTGTGTGTGTGTGTGTGTGTGTTTGTGTGTGTGTTTGTAGTGTGTTGTGTGTGTGTGTGTGTGTGTGTGTGTGTGACTCAGCTGACAGTTGCAGAGTGAGCACTTTTTTTTCACACTGTGAGAAATCCTCTCCTAGTTCCTGACAGTGCGGACTGCTGTTCGCACTGCAGGGAGAGAAAATGGACAATAAGAAATACCGTATATATATATATAATAAAACAGTATCAGGTTCATACAATTTTTGGACATTGACAAAGTAATTGTTATTTTAAGCTGTCTACCAGCTATTGGAGTTGAAATTACAATAATGGATATGAAGAAAGTGCAGCCTAAATTTTGGACGGTTTTTTACATCCATATTGGGTGACCCGTTGTAGCAATTAACTAGTCCCCCCCCCCCCATTTTTAGGGGACCAAAAGTAATTGGAACATATTAAAGGAGCTATTATGTTAAGATTATACTTCAATTTCTAAATGTAGATCCAATCCATTATCTACTGCATATCTGGCAGCAGGATGTGATGGTTTGAGGCTTGTTTGAACCCTCAGACCCTTGATGACTTACAGCCATGTAGCCCAACTATGTGTTCCATTTAACTATTCCTGTGTATAATTTACATGCTCTAATCTAGTCCCACCCCCGAATTGCCATAGAGATACATTCAAAATACAGAGAGGTTATAGTATTGCTTGTTCGAGACATACCTGAAAATAAGATGACAATAATTTTTTACTATCTAGGGTCACAGAATCAAGGTAAGTCCTGCATGAAAGGAAATGCAAGCAAATATTAATATGATGACTTTATTTCGTCTTGATATTTGTCCAAATTACTTTAGTCTCTTAAAATGGGGGGGGGGGGACTATGTATAAAAATGGTTACAATTGCCCACACGAGGTCACCCCTTATGGTATGTAAAAACTTCAAATCAAAAATAAAGTTGAAAGTCTTTGCAACTTATTCAATATTTAATTTAAACTCCAATATTCTTAAATAACAAAATATACTACTCCAAATGTTTTTATCATTTTTGTAAGTAGGTCTTTTTAAGCAGATAGGGTTGATAATATCACCCTTGGGTTGTCATTGAACAATTGACTCACGTTATTATGGGACATGCATTCATTGCACTTATCTTTCAGAAACTTAAGTTAACCGATTCCTTTTTATGGATTTGAAGCACGAACTTAGC